>JAPPVO010003145.1:0-30655 GCA_030407325.1 Camellia japonica
AATTGTGATAAAAAAAACCATGGGCAAAAGCTACAAAACAGTCTACTAAGAAGACATAAAGGAATTACACAAGTGTACTCTCAATTACCTAGCGAATCCACGCTCGAATCAAATCGACCCCTATGTGCCTCTTCCAGCCCTGCCTTGACCTTGGAATTGTCTTGCCCAACGATAAATCCACAAGCCGATGTCGAATCACGACGATGAGCCACTTCGGAATCAACCAAAGCTGCAGGCCCAAATTCTCCGAAATCCACCGAAGAACTACTCTTTCTTTTCTGAATAAAACAAACTAAACAAACCCTTTGATATAATCCACTCAAATCATGATTAATCTCTCACAGATATCAGAGGATAGGATTAAGATCTCAAACTCCTTTGCAAGGGCACAATTTGGGTTGGATTTGCGTCTAAAACTCATAGCCTCACTGAAATAAAAGAACGAATAAAATTACAACTGAAAGGAGTTTTGTCAAACGAGATTGCCAAGAACAAAAACCTAACAAAACTATTAAGAATTTAAAAATTATAAACCCAGAGAATTTGGGTGTGTAAAAACTTCACAAAACGTACTCATCTTTTTTTAAAAAAAAAAAAAAAATTGAAATTATGAATTTAAGAAGGGTAAATTACACTTTACTAACTTCAACTATTATCTCATATCACTTTACCCCTCAATTAAAAATTGTAACAACTAAGCCCCTTCATCTACTAATTTTTTTTCCAATTTGGACCTTTATAACTAAAATACCCTTCCATTAATTGGATAAATTACACTTTATCTTCTTGAACTAATACCTCATATTAGTTTATCCCTTGAATTATCACCTAATATCACTTTCAATTGGGACTTTCTAATTTTTATTTTATTTATTACTAAATTAATTTTAAGCTTGCTAGAAGAATTAAAAAAAAAAAAAATTGAAAACAAAACATCAAAAATATTTATGAAAAAATTTAAAAGATGCTTACTAAAGGCAAGAAATATAAAAATATATCAGTTTTTTGTTTTATGTCTTTATTATTATTTTTTTGTTTTTAGTGAATTTTTAAAAGTGAAGAATATCTAAATTTTAGGTGCATCAAAAAATTTAAAATTTTTTAGTGAAATATGAATTTTTTTTTACTCAAAAATAAAAAATACGAAAAATTATTTTAAAAAACTTAAAAATTGTATTTTAAATTAAAAATCAAACTTCTTTTTGTTGAGGGGTCAGAGTGATAGTTCAAGGGAATAAAGTATAATTTATTTCTATATTAAAAAGGGTATTTTCGTCATTAAAGTTAAAATTAAAAAAATTAATAGACGAGGGGGGTTAAGTGTTATAATTGTTGATACTCCATTTTGCCCAAAGTCTAACGAATTTGCAGAAATAGAACTCACTATTAGATCCAAAACGCCCAAAATTCTTTGGGCTTACATTTTTGTTAAAATTAAACATTGGTTGAGTGATTTTTCAACAAATCAAGGAGGAGAATCACGAAATTATGCTATACTTTGTTACACCTAATTATTTTCCTGTTCATCAAGCAAATCTCAACTGTCCAAATCAAGAAGTTCATGTGCCTCAACCGCCAAAATAAAATTCTAAAAAGTTTGAAAAAAGGAAAAAAACAGAAAGAAGAAAGGAAAAGTCGGTGGACAAATTCCACCAAATAATTAGTTTTTTGACTTTCTAATCAAACAACAACAACATCATCATCATCATCATCAACCCATTCATCATCATCATATCTTTATCATGCCTTCTCTTTCTCTCTCTCTAAAAGCCTCCTTCCCAGGCCTCACTTTGGAGCCAGCCGGCCGCCGCCTTTGGCTATGGAGGTCAGCTGGCCCAGTTCTTTTATTGTGTTTGGTTGTTAGTTTTCCGTTTAATAAATTTGTTTGCCCCATTATTTTCCCATCGGTGCTGTGCGGGCTGCGTAGATTTTGCTCGGTTTTTTGGGGTGTTTTGGTGAACGTTTTGGATGTTCACTGGGTCGGCAAAGAGGACGATCCAGATCTGGTTAGGTTGTTCATTCGGGCGCTTCTTTGCGAATGGAAGTTTGAGGGGTGTTCTCCGTTCAGATCTATGGAGGTGTTTCGGTGTTTTGGTCGGAGGGAAGCATTAGTGTCGAAGGTGATCCAGATCTGTGTAAGATTTCATTCGAGCGCTTCTATGCGTATGGGAGTTTGAGGGGTGAACGTCGTTCGGATGTGTGGTATGTTTTCGGTGTTTGGGTTGTTTCGACCATAGGAGTGGAGAAGTGGAGAAGTGGAGATGGCAGTGTTTCGACCATAGGAGTGTTTGGGTTGTTTGGGTTGATCGGCCTTGGGTTTGTTCGGATGCATTGAGTGCTCAGAGGTTTGAATCAGAAAAGAAGTTTCTGACCGTGGAAGTGGGTCTTGGCGTGGTGATTAAGCTGTGTTCAGATGGGTGGCTATGGAGTTTTCTCGGTCGGTTCAGCAGCATAAGTAAGGTGTGGCCTTGGGTGTTGTCAGTGGGTGTAGCAGGTTTGCTTTTGATGCTATGGCAGAGTGTTGTCCGGCGTGGGTCTTGGCTGGGCATTGGGAGTGTAGCAGCAGGTGGGTCTTGGCTGGGCATTGGGAGTATAGCAACTTGGAGATGTCAGGCAAGGGAGTTTTTCCAGCCATGGAGATGTTGGCTATGGAGTTTTCCGGCCAGAGAACATCCTCGGTAGGTGCAGAGTAGCGTGCAGCAGGTAGGTGAAAAGATTTAGCAGTAGTAGCAGGTGGGCGTTGGGAGTTGAAGCAGCACAGGTGAAAAGCTTTAGTTTTAAAAGTGGGCGGGAAAGTTTTAGTTTTAAAAATAGCAGGTGGGCGTTAAGAGTGAAGCAGCTTTGGATTTGGTGTTGGGTTTTGGATTTGGATTTGGGTTTTGTGGGCTGATTTTGTGGGGATTCTTGCATTCTATTTTCTAGTTAAGTCCTTCTTAACTTTTTTTTAAAAAAAAATCGTTAGGCCAAGGGGTTGGTTGTATGGATGCAAGTAGCAGTAGTAGGGGTAATTTGTACTTTCCGAATCTCTCTCGATGCATGTCATCTTCCTGTACCTTTAATTTCATGCTGTTAATGAAATTTTTCTTTGCTGATCAAAAAAAAAAAATATATATATCTTTATCATGC
This sequence comes from Camellia japonica, assembly GCA_030407325.1. Classification (NCBI taxonomy): domain Eukaryota; kingdom Viridiplantae; phylum Streptophyta; class Magnoliopsida; order Ericales; family Theaceae; genus Camellia; species Camellia japonica. Next base: position 3,127 of record JAPPVO010003145.1, read on the forward strand.
CTTTTTTCAGCTCTATAAATAAAGCAGCTCAAAAGGAGAAAAGGGAAGGAGAGCTGAGAAAGAAAGAGAGGCTCGGGAGAAATGCAAAATTGAGAGAGTTAGGGAAAAAAAGTTCATTTAAAAAAAAATTATGAGTAAAAAAGAATGTGTTCGCTATTTGAGTTTGTTTAAAACTCACAGGTGGATATTTGTATACATTGTTCATCGTAATGAATAATATTTATATTATCTATTTACTTCCTTTATTACATCCAAATTAATCTATCCTATTTCATTTTTATTCATTTTATTATACTTATGTCATCACTGTATTATTTATACATGTGTGCATGTCTATCATAATATATACGTGTATCTATTTTGGTAGAATTACTCTCTCTATATATATACATGTATATAAATAATAAAAATAAATAAATAATATTTACCATAATATGCTAGGATTGAGTAAGGAATCTGTAAAATCTGTAATCCGATCCGGTCCAATCCAATCCTGTAGGTTTGGATTGATTTTTTGAATCCGTGGTTCGATTCCAGATTGAAAAATTAAAAATCCTTAGTCCACGAATTGGTTCCGGATTGAACTCCACAGTTCCGAATTGCAATCGATCCAGACCCTATACAAATAATCTATATTTATATTATATATCCTCCTGCATCGTATCTTCTCTTATTCCATATAAAATCTAAACCCAAACCAAAACTGGCATAGTATCTTTTTTTATTGCTTTTGTTTGTTGGTTTTTAGTTTTAATTTATAATGGTCTAAATACTTATAATGAAACTAGTTTTCTTATAGTTGTTGAAATTCTAGAACAGTATGTCACTATTATGGAAAGATATGTTGCTATTGTGGAACTAATATGATGCTATATTTATGTTTTTTATGAAATTAAAATGTTATATATATTTTTTTTGTTATTTGATTATGTGAATCCGTGGTTCTAAACCGATTCAATCCATGTTTAAACAAATTGGTTCGGATTGGTTCTAATTTTTCAAGAAGCGTAGATTTCGGATCGATTCTGCTTTTACCCTAATTTGAACCAATTCGGACCATGCTTACCCCTATAATATGCATGTATATATATTTTGGTGGAATTGCCCCTATACATATATACATGCATGTATTAAATAAATATTATTTATCATAACATATGTGTGTATATATATTTTGGTAGAATTGCTCCCAATATATAGATACATATACATGCACATATGTAAAAATAATATCCGTATATGTATGTGTATATATATATTTGGCGGAAATTAATCCATATATATGTGTATATATATATGTATATATATTTTTATCATTATAATATTTTCAAAGGTAGATCGATCCACAAAGAAATCAATAGATTTGGAAACGCAGTACCGTAAGGGCGGTGTAGGGTGCCAAACGCCTTTCCTACCCGTAACAATAAAACTCTTGAATTCATCTCTGGATTTCTTTTTTAAGACCAAAATTAAAGTCACCATCAAATTCAAATTTTTTAAAATATGTTTCCAAAATAAGATTACGAATTATAGGTGAACTAACACACCTGAATTGTATGTTAGGTGGTGACTCCAAATTTTTATTTAAAATCCTACAATTTGAGTTTCAGCTATTGGATCGTATTCCTTTCGTCGCATAAAGTTATGATTCATCTCGAATAAGATGGACAAAAATTTGGGTGTGACAGCTAGCGACTCCACTAGGGACATTAGGGGGTTTTGGCTGGAACAAATTTCCTCTATTGATTTCTGGAGTGGATCTAGCTTGATTTCTAGACAACATGTCATTTTTTTTACACAGGATTCATTTGAGCTACCCAACCACCCACATGCAACATTGGTCCTGAACGCAAGAAGAAGCAACCAATCAATCCTCCACCACAAAGGACAATCATAACCCGATTCATATCTCGCTTGCAAGAGATGGACCACGATCTAGTCGAATCATGCGTTTAAGCAGATCCAAACATGGTCCCATGATTCGAGTTCAACGAACTAAAGCACCAGATTGAGGATCTCCGTTCGATGATGCAACTTTTCATATCCTTGCAAGCTCCATTAGCTTCTCTTATTCCTCCATCAGCTACTCGTTCCAACAATTGTGCTCAAGTCAGATCCACAGTGCTTCCAGCCAGATAGCCACCTGTTGTTCCACCGATCCTTACAACTCAAGCCACTCTTGTTGCATAATATAACATTCCAACAATACATCCTGAAGTTTTCCAAATGGTCCCACTGATGCACGGCCATTCCCTTCATGGCGATATGGAAAACAACGATCCCGAGCCACCTCATCCTCGTAATGTACCGACTCTTACCCCAGTCATCGAGCTAACTGTTACCCAAAAAATCCAAAATATAAAGGAAGCATTGAAAACCCTCTATGGCACCGACATATATGGAAGTACTGACTTCAGCGAATTATGCTTCTTCCCAGATTTCCAGCTCCTGTCTAAATCCAAGATGCTAGAGTTTTCCAAATACAATGGCATGAGAAATCCAATCATCCATTTGGAGCTCTATGCTGGGGCACTTTATGGCTATGCAAGTAATGATAAACTTCTGATACAGTTGTTCCATTACAGCCTAACGAGGCTTGCACTTCAATGGTTTGCCAGATTAGAAATGCACCGAATCTAGTCTTGGATGGAGTTGGCTCATGCCTTTATCGAGCAATACAAGCACAATTGCGATTTGTGCATTGATTGAAACTCATTGATGAGAATGACTAAGAAACTAGAAGAATCTTTCAAAGATCACGCGCTCAGAGGGAGAGAAGTAGCGACACAAGTGAACCCGCCATTATCAAACTCAGAATTTGTCTCACTTTTTATCCAAACATGCAAAGGGATCTATTTTGACAAGCTTTGTGCTAGTATTGGCAAAAGCTTTGCGGACATCATGATTCAAGGTGAGCTAATTAAGGATGGAATAAAGATAGGACGTCTTATATATCTCTATGCCAAGAATGGAGTAGCATCCTCATCCTACAAAAGACCCCTGGTAAAGAAACCTGAAGAGGGAGAAGTTTCTCTAATTCTTCCTACCAATAACAACTCTCCATATCAAATACAATATCCCAGGCTAGCGCAGTAGTATTCCTAGTGTCACTCCAGTCAAATCTTGCCTTTCCGGTCACAATATCAGCTCCCGTTAGCTATACCGCCATTGCAAGTTCATGCCATAGCAATCAGGGCAGACATTACTCTTGCACAAATGAATCAACAACGAGCAAACGATTGTTGGAATAGACAATTCACTACACTGGCAATCCTTATAGCTAAAACCTTCAAGTAGCAATGGCAACAAGACAATTAACACTAATTCCGGCTCGACCACCACCAACTCAGCTCCCGAGAGGGTTTGACCCAAATCTCCAATGTGCCTATCACTCTGGCCAGACAGGACATGATATTGAGCGATGACTTTCCCTGTGACACAAAATACAAGACCTCATTGATGCCATTATTATAGGCACACAAATAGTAATTCCTCCAAAATGCCTAATGGCACCAGCAATCTTCTCCCTAACCATGGAGTGATAAATTTCTTATTTGAGGAAGAAGAGATAGTCAATCTTGGGGCATTGATTAGTCCACCTGGGACCGTAGTGACTCATGAAGCAGGCGATCTTCGTAAGGGCACTATTACCATTCCTCATATCCTAGACACATCTTTAGCATCAATAGAGACTTCGACCTTTGCGCCGCCGCCGAAAGAGACGCAAGTTACCTTTGATCAGTTTGAAACACCAATGTTTTCCATGTCCTCAAAAAGCCGTCAGAAACCAGTCACAATGAGCATCGTTATTCCCTTAAGCTAAGAAATGCTAATTTTCTCAAAATCGTTCCATTAGTCATGAGGTAGAATTTTTACTAAAAGAGAACATAAAAAGCTTATGGTGATAAATTTTATATCATGGCCTAGCATATAGTATAATATTCCATTGTGTTGGTATGTTATATAATTCAGCATAATTGGAATCGTATTGGAAAAACATGTGACATTCTCATTACTTAAAAAAAGAAAAAAAGAAAGACTTTGGTCGTATCCAATCAATCAAATCCATCATACCCCGTGGAGGTATCTATTAGCTCAAGTTCATTTTCACATCACATGATAGATGCATCATATTGCACTATTATTACACAAACATGTGCTTTGGTCATATCTACACACATCCAGTTTTTTTCATATCTTGTAAAGATATGTATTTGCATTGTATTGCATTTTCACTTCAAGATAGGGACTACATAACCTCACATAATAGGTTAATATGACCTATTGCTATCTGATTTTCATTACAGTACGCATGAAAATATCAAATGGAAATCCTCGTATGTGATTTGTCATCCAATACAAACAATACCTTCTCGTATGATTGGTATTGCAAACATGATATATCATCTCATATGCATGATATAATTTGCTCGTATGCATAATGGAATTTCAATAAATAATTTTCATAAAAAATAATTCAAAAGATATCTATTTGCACGTCTGATTTTATTCAGATATCTCAAATGGAATCCTCGTATGTGATTTGTCCTCCAATACAGACAAATACTTTCTCGTATATTTGATATTGCAAAAATGACATATCATGTCATATGCATGATATATTTTTCTCATATGCTTAATGAAAATTCCAACAACAAATTCCATACATTCCATGAAAATCCTCATATGTGATTTAGCATCCAATACAAACAATACCTTCTCGTATGTTTGGTATTGAAAACATGGTATATTACCTCATATGCATGATATACTTTGCTCATCTACATAATGAAACTCCAATAAATAATTTTCATGCATCGTTCTTATATAAAATATTTGTTTTATTTCAAATCGAGGATCCAAGCTCAAATACAAGTGGCAAACCAAAAAAAAAAAAAAAAAAATACAAAAATTCAAAATACAGAAATACCCAAATATATATATATATATATAAACTAAAAAAATCAAAATAAAAAAAATAATCCAAAAAAAAAAGAAGGAAAAAAAGGTCGTCTGTCTCAGATTCCACAGATTTCGGCAATGTGCAGAGCTTGGTGGCAAAGGTCGAAAGCAAACTTCATTTGCAGACAGCTGTACTGCTCGACTTTACTGTCGGCTGCCTCACATCATCTTCATTTTGCGGAGGCCCTTAAAGACCTTGCTCTAGCATTTGGAGGGCTTTCGAAGGAAATGTATCCTCGTTGACCATCAAAGGGGGTATACCCAGGCATCAATGCTCTTTCCATGATTGTTGCCCAGCACTTCAACCCCTTGTTCTGCCTCTTTAGCTGGCTTATCTCCCGTCGAGCGTCTTGATACATACGCTGGAAGAGGGTGAGTTGTGCAGTCAGTCGTTGCACCTCATTTACTCTACTCTGCAACCGGTGTGACATATTGGATACAACAGTTACGGTATCCACACACGACTTCAATGTATGGGAATTGACTTTAGTATCATACTAAGTTGCCATCAGTTGTTTAATTGATGCTGATGGAAATTTGAAAACAAGAGGATGTTGGGTATCTCTACCAGGGAATCATTAAGGTCAGGAAAGAGAGTAAGAGGACGGGAAGAAGCCATGTGAGAGAGAGAGAGAGAGAGAGATTTGAGTTGTCACAGACTGGCAATTTGCAGATTTTTGCTCCGTGTCTCTCTTATAGGCCTCGATTAAAAAGAAGATGGGGCAGAGAAAGAAAACAAAGAGGAGGAGATCAGGATAAGCGATGGGTGAATTGAGGTGTTGGTCGTCATGCGCCTTAGATGTTAAAATTGTAAATTCAAAATATAGCGCTCGATGTTTCGGGAGAAGGAGAAGAAGAAGAAGAAGAAGAAGAAGAAGAAGAAGAAGAAGAAGAAGAAGAAGAAGAAAAGAGAGAGATGAGCCTGTCAATGAAGAAAAAAACAAACAAACAAAAAATATAAAAATATAAAAATATAAAAAGAAAAAAGAAAAATAAAAAAGGGGAAAGATAAATAAACAGAAAGTAAAAAGAAAAAGAAAAAAAAATTGAGAAAAAAATGGTAAAAAATAATAATATTCGGTATTCTTTGGGCAAAATGTGTCTCACTTTCAATCTTTGTATAATTTTAATCAAACAAAACTATACAAAAAGGGGCAGCTGTTGATACCATATTTTGCCCCAAGTCTAAAGAATTTGTAGAAATAGAACTCACTATTGGATTCAGAATGCCCAAAAACCTTTGAGGACAATTTTTTGTTAAAATTGAACATTGGTTGTGTATTTTTTTTAACAAATCAAGGAGGAGAACCACGAAATTATGGTGTACTATGTTACACCTAATTATTTCCCTATTCATCAAGAAATCTCAACCGTCCAAATCAAGAAGTTCATATGCCTCAACTACACCAAATAAAATTCTAAATAGTTTGGAAAAAAAAAAAGAAAGAAAGAAAGGAAAAATCAGTGGATAAATTCCACCAAATAATTAGCTTGACTTTTCAATCAAACAGCATCATCATCATCAACATCAACCCATTCATCATCATCATATCTTCATCATGTCTTTCTTCAGCTCTATAAATAGAGCAGCTCAAGAGGAGAAAAGGGGAGGAGAGCTGAGAAAGAAAGAGAGGCTCCAGGAGAAATGCAGAATTGAGAGAGAGTAGGGAAAAAAAAAGTTCATTTATAAAAAAAATAAAATAAAAAAATAAAATAAAATAAAATTTATGAGTCAAAAAGTATGCATTAGCTATTTTGATTTTGTTTAAAACCACAGGTGGATATTGTAGACACCCCATTTTTGACCCACCTCAAGACTCAAACGTCACCGATTGAGCGCTCGGTGATGTTGCATATTGTGCTCGTTCAGAAGTCTCAGAGTCACGGCCGTGAGCCCTGCCTCCGGACTTCCGAACCCTCTTCTGTACCTTGCCTCGGTTTGCGAACCAGACTCGGTTTTCTCTGTTTCTTTTCCTGAGGGAAGGGAGAGGTCCCGTAGACCATCTCTTAGTGGCCGTGGGCTACATTTCGTGGCCGTAGGCCATTTTGCCCATTTCGGAGCCCGGTTCCCGATTTTCGGAGCCGTCAGGCCGTGTGCCTCGGTTCGGGACCGTCTAACCATCTCCGATTCCTCCGGTTTTTGGCATACATCTTATTTACTTCCTTTTGAGGGACACTGAGGTCTGAGAGACCCACTTCGTGGTCGAATGCCGCTTTCGGTGCTTAACAGCCTATTTTCGGGACCCCGAACTGCGTGTTTTGGCCCCCGAGCATTCGTTTTGCATCGGTTTTCGTTCATTTTTGGCAGGTACCTCTGTTTTATCACCAGGAAGGTCACTGAAGGGTGGGAGGCCAGCAATTGTCTCAGCAACCAGTTATGTTCCTCCGGCGCCCTCCGACGCTCGTTTTTCTCACTTCCGAGCCAATGTTGACCACCCTAGGAGCATTTTCTTCAAGCCCAAACCACATATTTGTGTTGTACACACATGGGAGGACCCTAATATCACATGGCCGGCCAGTAATTCCATCTTTCACTTTTGAACCCCTCCTAAAAGTAGCCTATTCTCTCTCCTGTTTTAGAGTTGCCAATTTTGAACCACAGGGTCTTGATGAGGAGACCTGGGAGGACACCTTTCTCTGGTGGCCGGCCAGAAAATCTTCTTGTGCCTTTTGCCCCTTGGCCGGCCGGCCATAGGGGGTGGCCGGCCGGCCACCTGCAACAAAAACAACAGGCCGGCCATGACCCTTGGGAGGTGTGAATTGCAGCTGTATAGCTTTTTCCCCCAAAATATCTGATTTCGGGGGACTTTTGTAGAGAAGGGAACTTAATCCCAAAGACCTACACATTTTCCCTCCTTTTCTCCTCCATCCTTGCATACACACAGCAGCTCCCTCTCTATCATTTGGGTTGAAAAACTTGGTTTGAGCATATAGATACATATCTCTCTCATTTCCTCTCAAAATCTCTAAGTTTTGCACCATTTCTCCATCACCACCAAGCACCACCACCACTACTCCATTTCCAGCAGTTTAGAGGGCTTTCCAGAGGCTTAGAAGCAACATTTCTCAAGTCAAAAGGAAGCAAAAGTTTGATCTTCAAGGGTAAGTCCATCTTTCCCTCTTTTGTAGCACATTTTTGCACCATTCTAATAGCCTATTTGCTTACTGTTTTGGGATCCGACCCTAACTTAAAGGGGCATTTGTTTGAGCCATTATTCATGTTTGTTTAAGGGCTCAACCCTGTTTGAGCCCCCCATTTGGTACTTGCTTCAATACCTCTTTAAATACCATAATCTTGCATGGCATTTCTAGTCTATGTGTGATCTGTTTTTGAGCATTATATAAACTGTGAGTTGGCTTATTTTAAGCCCCTCTACAACATTGTAGAAGGGATCAACACTGTTGGGGGCCTCCATGTTGTACTTACCATTATACCCCTCTTTGGCCCCCATTTTTGCATGCTTTTTTAGGCTTATCTAGCTTCTGTTTTCGGCCATGATCAGAACTGAAAATGGCCATATTTTGACCTTCTTGGAATATTTCATTAAGGGTCTTTGGCTGTTTGGTGAATTCTTTGTATACCTCATGTTATAGCCTCTTGTTGGCCTTAATCTTGCATTGCATTTTGAGCATGTTTGCATACTGATTTGAGGCTTGTCATATACTGTAAATGTTCATATTTTTAGTCCCTCTTCAGTGTTGTAGAAGGGTATTTTTCCATTTGGGCTTTGCATCTACCACTTGCTTCATTGCCTCCCTTGCGGAGCCATTTTTTTGTATGCCATTTTAGCCCTACTTGTGATTACTGTTTGGCCATGTTTTTTACTGTAAAAATGCTTATTTTGGGGCTGCCTTGCTTCTGCTTTTTCACTTCATGTCTAAATTATGCATGTATGGTATAGCTGTAGGCCATTTTATGCATCGAAATCCATATTTCGGGATCATTTCATGCATCGGGTATCATTTTACCGGATTTTGGGGCTGTTTTGCCCCTCATTTTGCCACTGATTTTTGCATGTTTGCATACCATATTCCATGTCTTTGCTTTGTCTCATTAGAATGGCATTTCGGTGCCTGAGGGTCCGTTCTCGGTTTGCGTGCCCGCGGGGCACGCACTTCGAGGTATCTTGTTTTCATCTGATGGCCTCCTATGTGAGTGTGGCTGAGGCTCTCTCATGTTGGTGTAAGCCCATATTGCATTGCGTATGCCATTTCATCCGTAGCATTGTGCATGCCCGGTTGTGTATTACCTCGTATAGCGTGTATGCCATTCCATGACATTGTGTATGTTAGGATTGCATATTAGTTGCATTTCATGCATATCATGCGTATCGCATCGTGTTCGGGATAGGAGTTAGCCCGGGCACGGGAAACGAGGCACGTTTCGTACTCCGAGCGACGAAACGGGTCTCAATTCCCCAGTCACCGACGCTCCGGATTATCCATGATGGAGTTAGGTTTTGTTGCAGCATTCATATGCATTCATCCTATATTGAGTTGTGCAATTCGGCTCCTCGGCCATCATGCATCGATATGCGTGATTGGTGAGAATTTCTAACTGTTGAACATGAGTGAGAATATTATCCCACCATCCTTTAAGTTGACCGGTGAATCCATTGATAATGAACTTAGCAATGGCTTGATCCTGATTACTATATTGACGGCAAACAGTTGCATACATCAACATTTGATGTAATTTCTTGAATATTCCGTATTCAGATTCTCCATCTATATTCCATTCATAGATAGTTTTACCATGATAACTACCCTGATCATTTATGTTAGTCTTTTCATAGAGAACATCAGGAGGAGTTGGCCTAGCATAATAGTTCCTACTAGGAGGTAACATGGCTGGTCGAGAAGAACTATATGAATGTAATTTATTTACTGTTGATGGTTCTTGGAAATTCATTTGTATTTCATGGATTTCTGCTGGTGAAAGGTCCATATCGGGTGAAGGTTCAGCTTTAAGCATTTGTATGGATGGTCCTGGGTTATCTGGTGGTCTACCAGATTCAGGAGGGCGAACTTGCAGATTTTGCATCCTTTGTAAAAGGGTGTCCATAAATTTAGTATTAGAAGCTTTTAACTTAAAGTTAGTAACTTCTAAAGGTGGTTTGATAGATACAGGGTGGATAACTGAGGATCTTGATACAGGTTGAGCTAAGCTTCTATCCTTAAAGGTAGAAACAGCTTCTTCGATTCTGGCTAATTGTTTGCCTATCGTTTGGCAAATCAAATTAGTATAATTATGCTGGCGACAGATTATTCCTAAATCTCGTAATTGGATATATTCACTTTTAATAAATCTTCCGGCTTGTGCATCAATATAGGCAGTAGCTACTAAAGGTTGTCATGTTGTTTCACCATTAGGAGCTAATTCTAATGCTTGAGGAGGCGGATGAATCGCATTAATAGCCTGTCCTTCTGTTGTTGTCCAAGTCTTATACTGGTCTTCAATAACATTAAGCTGAGGTTGAGAAACTGTTTGATACCATTCTAGAAAAGGTATAAGTTTCTGTTGGGACTCTAAATGTTGATAATATTGATTTTTATATTGTTCTAACTGTTCAGGACTATGATTAGCAAAATACCATATCCTAAATTCTGTATATTTGCTTTGATTAAATTCCTGGTTTAGTATTTTTCTATTTTCACTTCCTGGTGTAAAATCCATTAAATTTCAAAATTCATATCACTAGCCGTTGGGCTATCTGGTGGCGGTGCTGTATAGACACCATGGGGAATTCTGTTTTGAGATATTCTGATTCCTTGGACTTCTGATTGCATTGGATCTTCCTGGGGGTCACTTGGTGGCCTACTAGGTGGTCTAGAAGGTATCTGTTGTAGGATTGAGTCGAAAGACTACCTACTGGATTCTGGTAAATCTACTCTATAAGGTGGAGCAGATTGAAAGCGGTTATCGGAAAAACTCCTATTTGCTGTTCTAAAACTATTATTAGACAGACTCCTTGGGGCTGTCCTAAAACTAGCATTAGAAGAGTTACTTCTGGTAAGCATAGGTCTCTGAAATTGAAGGTAAACATTGCCTTCATGTGTCTGTATTACATCATCAATATTATGCTGTATCATGGGTTTTGGTGGTACAGCATTAGGGATATGCCATCTTTCTGGAAAGGTTATTTGGGACCACGGAATTTGCTTTGGTACAGCTACCTGGCTATTATACAGATTAGTTTCAATTAATACTGTTTTTCCTGATTCAGTTTTCTTTTTAACATAAGGATTTAACGTGGTTAAAGCCTTAATGTAAATTCTGGAATGTACTGAAAAAGAGGGAGATCCTGGTTTGTACTCATATCCATGAGTAAGAACTCGTAGTTCTAAAACATCAGATATATTAGCATCAGTCATAGAGATACTAAGATTCGAATATATATCAAAATATACTGGTCCATGGGAGAGACTGGTTTCAATGGCTCCCATAAGAGATGCTCTTCAATCTAGACATCTGCCATCCCTAAGGGTACATTGAATACTGGTATTTTGACCTTAAAGGCTATTTGTACTAATCCTATATGGATGTACTTATAGTCTTTAACAAATGGAACAAAGTCATTAATATGAATGAGTCGGATTATTTCATCATTATTTTGAATACATGATGCATGTTCAAAAGTTTTAATGATGGTTTTGCTGAAGAACTGAAATCGTCCTTTTTTGTAAATTGTTTTCGGATCTACCAAAGGTATGGTCCACCTATCTAAGGCGTCTTTTACGTCTTCATATGCTACCATCTCAGCGGCTTCGGCTAGAGAGGATACTGTATTACTTACAGAGGTTACAGATTCATTTTCTGGTATTACTACTGTATTTGCTTGTTGGTCAGTCATGGTTGTATGGTGATCATATATGTCTAATTTATTTAATTTATACTCATATTATGTTTATCATTAAACTTGGCTCTGATACCAATAAAGGTGCTCACTAAAGGTTGAGGCTAGCACGTCTGTCAACGACTTACAGGTACAGCAGCCAGACGCTGTGTACACTCTTATTCAGACCATTATTCTTCATTTTATTGGCACCAGTACTAGTACTGCCGATCGTGGTCGTGAACTCCTCCAGAATCTTCGTTGTCCATCCCTTACCCATTTTCGATGGTATAAGGATGTTTTCCTCATCAAGGTTATGCAACGCCCTGATGGCAACAGTACTCATTGGAAAGCTAAATTCATTGATGGCCTTCCAACCCTCTTTGCTGAACGCGTTAGGAAAAAACTTCGGGACCGCCATGACCGGATGTCTATTCCTTACGAACAGTATACTTATGGACAACTTTGTTCCATTATAACCGATGAAGGTCTTTCCCTTTGTAATGACCTGAAACTTCATTATCAGATGAAGCAACAGAATTTAACAGGTAAAAAAGAGTTAGGTGAATTCTGTGAACAATTTGCTTATGAACCAGGTATTAAATATCCAGGAAAACCTAGGAAGGTTTCTCACAAAAAACCGTATAAATCTACCAGGAGAAAATCTCATAAAACTAGCCATCCGAATCCTACTAAGAAGTTTTATCCAAACAATACTTCACATAGAAAATCCAAAGGTAAATCTAAATCAGCAGTTAAATGTTATAAATGTGGACAAACAGGACATTATGCTAACCGTTGTAAATCTAAAGCCAAATCCAAAATAAATGAATTACAACTGGATTTAGGCATTAAAGAACAGATAATTCAAGCCCTTGAAGAAGATGAAAACTCATCAGATGATAATTCACCTTCTGAAGATGAAATTAACCAGTTATATTCTACCTCAGATAGTGAAGAGGACCCAGAACAAAATTCTTGCCCTTGTTCTACTAACTAGGAACAAATATCTGAAATTAACTATTGGAAATCAATTGTTGAAATGAATGGTTTGAATTTAGGAGAACCTAGCAGTATTAATGTATTAACAGATACCCAAAAAGATATGCTAGCAGTGGCAGATCAAATTCAGGATCCAGAAATGAAAATGAAATATTTAAAGATGTGTTATGAACATCAACAAACAACACCAGAAACACCAAATATACCCGATTACTCCTACAGCCTTCAAACTGTTATAAACCGAATCCAGACTAATCCATTAGTTGAAAAACCTACAACCATACAGGATTTAAAAATGGAAATTAATATTTTAAAAACAGAAGTTAAGCACTTACAAACTGCTAGTGCAGCAGCCATAAAAGATATTAAATATCTTCATACTCAACTGCCAAACAAGCAGACTGAAAAGGTTGAAAAGGTTGAAACTAATGATGAAGCTAAACCAGAACCTTCAACCCCATATCTGCTATTAGTCAATCAGGTAACCTTTCAGAAATGGTACATAAAAATTTCTTTTATGATTAAACCCGATTTTATTCTTAAAGATGCTATTGCTTTAGTCGATAGTGGAGCTAATATGAATTGCATTCAAGAAGGTATAGTTCCAACCAGATATTTTGAAAAGACTACCCAAAGTCTCACCAGTGCAAGTGGTAATTCTATGCAAATCAGGTATAAAGTACCAGAAGCTTATATTTGTAATGAAGATCTCTGTCTTCCAACATCATTTGTTTTAGTTAGAAATCTTGCTACAAATATCATTCTAGGCACTCCATTTTTATGTCTTTTGATGCCTATCCAGAAAATTGATTCAACAGGTATTTATTCTCAAATACAAGGAAAATCAGTAAGTTTTGAATTTATCACACAGCCATATACAAAAGAGTTAGATCAAATTAGGGATCTAGTTTCTTTTAAACAGAATCAAATCAATTTTTTATCAAAAGAAGTTTCTTTCTTAACAACAGAACAAAGGTTACAACAACCGTCTTTACAACAGAAAATTAAACTTATTGAAAAAGAATTTCAAACAGAAGTTTGTGGTACTATTCCCAATGCTTTTTGGAATAGAAAGAAATATACAGTGACATTACCATATGAACCCGATTTTGATGAAAAATATATTCCAACTAGAGCTCGCCCTAGTCAAATGAAAAAGGAATATATGGAATTATGCAAAACAGAAATTCAAAGTCTTCTCGACAAAAGATTAATCCGACCCAGTCACTCCCCTTGGAGTTGTACAGCTTTTTATGTTAATAAAAATGCTGAGATTGAACGAGGTGTTCCTCGCCTTGTTATCAATTATAAACCATTAAATGATAAATTAAAATGGATCAGATATCCTATTCCGAATAAGAAAGATCTTTTAGATCGTTTACAGGATGCAATAATTTTTTCTAAATTTGATTTAAAATCAGGATATTGGCAAATTGAGATTGCAGAACAGGATCGGTACAAAACCGCTTTTACAGTACCTTTTGGGCATTATGAATGGAACGTTATGCCATTTGGTTTAAAAAATGCTCCATCAGAATTCCAGCATATCATGAATGATATTTTTAATCCGTTTACTGAATTTACCTTATCTTATATTGATGATGTTTTAATATTTTCCTCATCAATTGAACAGCATATTAAACATCTGAATATTTTTAAGCATGTTATTCATAGAAATGGATTAGTGCTTTCTGCTCCAAAGATGCAACTTTTCCAGACAACAGTAAGATATCTTGGACATAATATTTCCAATGGAAGTATTATACCAATTAACCGAAGTATTGAGTTTGCTTCTAAATTTCCTGATGAAATTAAAGAAAAAACTCAATTACAGAGATTTTTAGGAAGTCTAAATTATATCCGTGATTATTATCCGAATATTGCAGCTGATTCTAGTATTCTCTTTACCCGACTTCACAAGAATCCTCCTCCGTGGGGTCCGGAGCATACTGTTGCCGTTCAGAAAATTAAAGCTAAATTCAAACAGCTACCATGTTTACAGTTACCTAATCCAAATTGGAAGAAAATTGTGGAAACTGATGCTTCTAATGAAGGATTTGGTGGGATCTTAAAGCAACTTAATCCCAAAACCCAGAAAGAAGAATTATTAAGATTCCATTCTGGTCATTGGAATAAAGCAGCTTTAAATTATCCCACAATTAAACAGGAATGTCTAGCCATTGTAAAATGTGTTGATAAATTTCAGGATGATCTTTTAAATCAGCATTTTATCATCAGAGTTGATTGCTCTGCTGCAAAACAGATTTTTAAAAAGGATGTTAAAAACCTAGCATCTAAACAGATATTCTTAACTTGGCAGAGTTATTTATCGAATTTTGATTTTGATATTGAATATATTAAAGGAGAAAATAACTCTTTGCTTGACTTCTTAACCAGGGAATATCTCCAGAAATCGTCTCCTGAAGAGGAGCATGACCAGTAGAGGCAGAGGCTGAGGTCGTGGCCGGGGTTCAAATCCTCGATATGATCAATCCGAATTTCCTCCTCTCAGAGGACAAACCAGTAATCCTTCTGCTAAGGATATACTCCTTAAGACAGAAGAACCGTATACCCCTAACAGTATCACCGAGGAAACAGTCCTCTGGATTGAAACAGCAGATGAACAGTGGATGACTGACCCTTGGGAAATCAAGCGTCGTTATCTTACTACCCAACAGTCACCACCTCATTTTGATCAGTATCGGTACATTTATGAACAAATCTTAACCGAAACCGGAGCATGTGAATTTTCACACAAATATCATGAGGTTAACAAAGCCACCAGTCCCATTTCATTCAGTAAAATTACTATCCGCTCTCTTATGCCCATTTCTACTTGGGGCATCCATCCGCATACTTTACGGGATCTTGATCTCCGCAATAAACAGACAAAATATACATACTGGGATTATGTTGATGCCTTTACCCAGGTGTTTTATTATCAGAATCCCATCCGCTCTCATTCTTGGTTTATCCGTATTTGCCCTGACATCCTCAAAAACGATGTTCCCAATTGGTTCCTCGTTTGGTGGGATAAGTTTGGGCTTTCCCTTGACATTTTACCAGAAGAAATCCGACTTGCTTTTAATGACTGGCATTATGCTTATGTCAGAGCATATGCATATCTGAATAAAAACCGTGAGTTATCTATCAGTAAATCCTTAGTTCATTTTACTATCCGTTTTAGCATCCCATGGATATGGAAGTGGGATTTTGCTTGTGATTATCAGAATAAAGTTCCCCGCCTAAAACGCATTTTCTTTGTAAAATGGTGGGATAAAGGAATGAATCCGACTCTTGCTGAAACAGTGAAGAAAATCCAGGAACATGCTGTAGACACCCCATTTCTGACCGACCTTAAGACTTAGACGTCACCGATTGAGCACTCGGTGATGTTGCATATTGTGCTCATTCAGAAGTCTCAGAGTCGCGGCCGTGCGCCCTGCCTCCGGACTTCCGAACTCTCTTCTGTGCCTTGCCTCGGTTTGCGAACCAGACTCGGTTTTCTCTGTTTTCTTTCCTGAGGGGAGGGAGAGGTCCCGTAGACCATCTCTCAGTGGCCGTGGGCTACATTTCGTGGCCGTAGGCCATTTTGCCCATTTCGGAGCCCGGTTCCCGGTTTTCGGAGCCGTCAGGCCGTGTGCCTCGGTTCGGGACCACCCAACCGTCTCCGATTCCTCCGGTTTTTGGCATGCATCTCATTTACTCCCTTTCGAGGGACACTGGGGTCTTAGATACCCACTTCGTGGCCGAATGCCACTTTCGGTGCTTAACGGCCTATTTTCGGGACCCCAAACTGCGTGTTTTGGTCCCCGAGCACTCGTTTTGCATCGGTTTTCGTTCATTTTTGGCAGGTACCTCTGTTTTATCATAAGGAAGGTCACTGGAGGGTGGGAGGCTAGCAATTGTCTCAGCAAGCAGTTATGCTCTTCCGGCGCCCCCCGGCGCCCGTTTTTCTCACTTCCGGGCTAATATTGAACACCCTAGGGCCATTTTCTTCGAGCCAAAACCACATATTGTGATGTACACACATGGGAGGACCCTAAAAACATATGGCCGGCCAATAACTCAACTTGACCCTTTTGAACCCCTCTTTAAATTGGCCTATTCTCTCTCCTGTTTTAGAGTTGTCAAATTTGAACCACAGGGTTGTGATCAGGAGACATGGAAGGACACCAATACTTGGTGGCCGGCCATTAATTCAACATGACCTTTTTGACCCTTGGCCGGCCGGCCATGGGGGGTGGCCGGCCGGCCACCTGCAGCAAAAGTGCCTAGCCGGCCATGCTTCCCTCAGTGCATACTTTACAGCTGTATAGCTGTTTCCCCCAGAAAATATCTGTATCCGGGGGATATTTTAGGAGGGAAAGCTTGGGTGCATTTCCCTCCACCTTTACACCCCTCCTTTTGTCCATATAAGGAGCCTCCCAGCTCTGTCCCTAGGGTTAGAAAAATTGCCCTCAAGCATACATATACACATCTCTCTCCATCTCTCTCAAATCTTCAAGTTTTGGTGCCATCCCTTCATCATCATCAAGCATCACCATCTCCACTTCATTTCCAACAGCAAGGAGGGGTTCTTGAGAGGCTTAGAAGCAACTTTCCTCAAGCCAAGAGGTAGCAAAAGTGTTGTCTACAAGGGTAAGTACTCCACCCCTCTTTTCTAGCCCATTTTTGGTTCATTTCTTGGCCCTATTTCTATACTGTTTTGAGCTCCGACCCTTACTGAAAGTGGTCCTATTTTGAGCTTATCTTAATGTTTGTTTAAGGGCTCAACCCTGTTTGAGCCCTCTATGACACACTTGCTTCAATATCATCTTATATGCCAATATTTTGCATGCTCTTTCTAGCCTATGAGTGATCTGTTTTCGAGCATAATGTAAATTTTGAGTGGGCCTATTTTGAGCCCCTCTTTAACATTGAAGAAG
The DNA here is from genome assembly GCA_030407325.1 of Camellia japonica. NCBI lineage: Eukaryota > Viridiplantae > Streptophyta > Magnoliopsida > Ericales > Theaceae > Camellia > Camellia japonica. Next base: position 20,855 of record JAPPVO010003145.1, read on the forward strand.
GGCTCAACCCTGTTTGGCCCCTCTATCATGCACTTGCTTCATAATTCCTCCAATTTACCGTAAATTTGCATGATTTGTTTGACCTACATGTAGTCTGTTTTGGAGCATGTCATGAACTGTGAGTAAGCTTATTTTATGTCCCTATACAACATTGTAGAAGGGATCAACCTTGTTGGGGGTCTCCATGTTATACTTGTCTTTATACCCCTCTTTGACCCCCTATTTTTGCATGCTTTTTAAAGCTTATCTAGCTTCTGTTTTCGGCCATCATCAGAACTGGAAAGAGTCATATTTTGTCCTTCTTGTCATATTTCATCAAGGGTCTTTTCTGGTTTGATGAATGTTTGGGGTACCTCATGTTATAGCCTTATGTATCCTCAATCTTGCATGGCATTTTTAGCATGTTTACATACTGAGTTGGGGGATGTAATCTACTGTAAATGTTCATATTTTCAGTCCCTCATCAGTGTTGTAGAAGGAATTTTTTCAGTTTGAGCATTGCATACATCACTTGTTTCTATACCCCTTTCTTGCCCCCACTTTTGCATGCCATTGTTGTCCTATCTATGCTTACTATTTCGCCATGTTTTGTACTGTAAAAAAGGCTATTTTGGGGCTGCCTTGCTACTGTTTTGCATGTCATGTACCAATTATGCATGCATTGTATGGCTATAGGCCATTTCGGGCGCCTAATATCGCATTTCGGGACCATTCCGTGCATTTGGTGTCATTTCCCCACCTTTCGGGACTGTTTTGCATCATTTGTGAGTGCTGAAATTCCATTTGCATGTTTGCATATCATTTTCTATGTCATTCCATGCCTTTATGTCATCGTCTCGGTTTGCGCGCCCGTGTGCACGCATTTCGAGGTGCTTCATTTTCACCCATTGGCCTCTTATATGAGTGTGGCTGAGGCTCTCTCATGTTAGTATAAGTCCATATTGCATGTTGAATTCTGTATGCCATTTTCTCGATTTGCGTGCCCGTGTGCACGCATTTCGAGGCATCTCATTTTTATCCGATGGCCTTCTATGTGAATGTGGCTGAGGCTCTCTCATGTTGGCGTAAGCCCATTATTGCATTGCGTATGCCATTTCACCCATAGCATTGTGTATGCCGGTTGTATATTACCTCGTATAGCGTGTATGCCATCCCATAACATTGTGTATGTTAGGATTGCGTATTAGTCGCATTTCATGCATATCATGCATATCGCGTCGTGTTCGGGATAGGAGTTAGCCCGGGCACGGGAAACGAGGCGCGTTTCGTACTCCGAGTGACGGAACGGGTCTCAATTCCCAAGTCACCGACACTTCGGATTACCCATGATGGAGTTAGGTTTTGTTGTAGCATTCATCTGCATTCATCCTATATTGAGTTGTGCAATCTGACTCCTCGGCCATCATGCATCGTTATGCGTGATTGGTGACACGAGGATCGAGGCATGTATATATTTGTGAAATGCATTGCTGTGCCCCTTTCCTGCTCTCTGTTGCAGCATATCAAGAATCAGCAACTTTTCGGAGTCTGGCATGCATTTCGAGGAAAGGTGCGAACAGAGGCTAATTGGGGCATCCCAGTGGATTTCAGCGCAAGGCAGCCCAAACTTACATCATTCATCAGAGTCGAGGCAGCCCCCTGGCTTGCATGCCAGTTTACTGCTTTCTTCTTTAATTTGTTAATTAATTAGGAATCTGTATTATTCTTTCATTCGGACTGTATTATTTATTCGGACCCTCTGCGCGAGGGCATAATTGTAATAAGTGTGGGTGAGTGTGATGTATGTCTTCCAACCCCACGTCTTTCTTCTCTTTTATTTACCCGCTTATGATGGTTAGATTAGGACATGTTTCAATTAGCATACAGTATGATAGCATGTTTGCACTCATTCATCTGTTTTGCACGCACCGGGCTCGGCGCATCATACTAACTGCATTTGTATTTCAATTCCAAATTGAATACGTGTTAGTTGTAGCATTCCATATGCCATGTTTAGAATAGCCGAGCCTGCTATAGTTGCATCTTTGCATGTGTTGCATTAGGCATCTCTGTATAATTAGGATCATGCATTGATTTCTAATCGGTTTTCTGTTTTTGGCTCGGAGTACTCGGTGAGTTTTATGCTTTAGCATCCTTGCATGCGTGTGAGTGCTGCCATGAAAAGCATGCTTACCATGAGGCTATATGCTTATGTGATATAATTGCCTTGAATGCCTGTGGGTGGAGGTTGAGTTATTTGGATTGGACAATTCATCAAATGTTTGTTTTAAGCCCACTAGATAGTGGCAAAATCATGTTTTCCTAAGCCCACCCGAGGGTGGCAAATCCGCGTCTTAGCCTACCTGCGGGTAGCACCATCAAACCATTTTCAAACAAACAAACACGAAATGTTTTGTTCCAATTCAGGCGACCCAGTCTATACTTGTATGCTGTGCGCATCACATAGTAACCTAGGCTAATAATCGGAATAAGAACACACAATGTTTTCAAAATAAGATATCATGGTTAGTAGAGGCCGGTCTTTGACCGGGCGAGCGGGGGTGCTCACGAAGTGACCTTCCCCAATCGTACCCAAGTTCCCGAGCCGAGGCAACTTTGGTAATGACGGACACGTGGCCTTTGGCACCGAGTCAGGGTTTCCTAAATTTCCCATTAAAAAAACATTTAGGTGGCGACTCTGTATCTGGCGAAGCAGTCCATGTTTGGCACTTCTTTAAAAAAATCTGTTTTCAAAATGATTTGCCGGATTTGGACTCTTTGGTTCAAGATTAAGAACCGTGACCCAAATCGAGTCCGAGCTGTAGCGAGGTCCCCGCGGGCTTGTTACACATGCCCAGGCATGCAGAGAATCAGTTAAACAACCAGCATTGCCTGCTCCACCAGCATTAAGCAGTAATCCTTTTGTGCAGATTCAAAAGGAATTACGAAATCAGTATCCTAATTTATCTGAAAATGAAATCATTATCAAAAGCATGAATTATCTGAAAGAACAATTTCTTCAAACTGTTCCTCCTGAGGACGATGCCTCCATGCGATCAGGAACAAGTCAACCCTCATCCGATCCAGATGCTGATCCAGCAGAACACGTGTTAGCTGGAGAGTCGCAATTACCAGATGATGATGATGACACCACTCTTGGGGATTTTTGGGATTCCCTTACAGCTGTAAAAGCTGAAAAGATAACAAAAAGCAGTAAAGGAAAGGGACATGATTAAAGTGTCGGCACATCAGGACAAACTACTTTGACAAAGCAGATACCCATTATCAGAAAAGATGAGATGCTGTCTCCATTATCTGAAGACGTAAGCAATGACAGTAGCAGTCAGGATAAGGTGGAATCTGTCGGTGCATTCATAACCAGCCACCTGTCCCTCTTTGTTTTCTTTTTTGTATTATAAAAGGGAAGGCTTCACCCTTGTTGAGGCAGGCTTGAATTTTAAGTTTTCTCTTTCTTTTCTACTTGTAATAGTTTCTCTCCAACCCCCTCATGTAAAATAGTTTTACTTCCTCAATAAAATTTGTTTTTCATGTATGCCCTCTGTTGATTGTCTAGAACAATTATTGTGGTTTTTACAGTTTTGGCAAAATCAGAAAAATCATTACCTTAATACACCCGTAGACTTTTATACTCAACCGTATACCTCTGCTCGTCTAGCAGAGTGTGATCAGCGTATAGCCGAGATCCAGGTTCTGATCAACGAGCAGGTTGTGGCCTGGGCGGCCAGGAGGCCTCCACCTCCACAGTAACAGTAAGTTTATGAGATCATATATGTTGTAATTTGTTTCTTTTATACATGTATTATGTTTGTACTTATTCCTGGATTTGTGCTGTTGTAAGGTTAATTAATTGTTAGGGTTAGTTAGGTTTTGTTGCAGCATTCATATGCATTCATCCTATATTGAGTTGTGCAATTCGGCTCCTCGGCCATCATGCATCGATATGCGTGATTGGTGGCACGAGGATCGAGGCATGCATATATTTGTGAAATACATTGCTATGCTCCTTTCCTGCTCTCCGTTGCAGCAAAATGAAGAATCAGCAATTTTCTGGAGTCTGGCACGCATTTCGAGAAACATTGCAAACAGAGGCTAATTGGAGCATCCCAGTGGATTTCCACGCAAAGCAGCCCAAACATGCATTATTTCATTATCCAGAGCGGAGTCAAGGCAACCCCCTGGCTTGCATGCCAGTTTACAGTTTTTCTTAGTTAATTTATAAATTAATTAGGGATTTGTATATTATGTGGACTGTATATTATGCGGACTGTACTATTCTTTCATTTGGGACTGTATATTTATTTGGACCCTCTGCGCGAGGGCATAATTGTAATAAGTGTGGGTGAGTGTGATGTATGTCTTCCAACCCCACGTCTTTCTTCCCTTTTATTTACCTGCTTATGATGGTTAGATTAGGGCATATTTCAATTAGCATACAGTATGACAGCATGTTTGCATCATTCATCTGTTTTGCATACACCGGGCTCGGCGCATCATACTAACTGCATTTGTATTTCAATTCCAAGTTGAATACATGATAGTTGTAGCATTTCATATGCCATGTTTAGAATAGCCGAGCCTGCTATAGTTGCATTTTTGCATGTGTTGCATTAGGCATTTCTGTATACTTAGGATCATGCATGATTTCTAATGTAGTTTCTGTTTTGGCTGGGAGTACTCGGTGAGTTTTATGCTTTAGCATCCTTGCATGCGTGTGAGTGACTGCCATGAATAGCATGCTTACCATGAGGCTATATGCTTATGTGATATAATTGCCTTGAATGCCTATGGGTGAAGGTTGGGTTATTTGGAGTGGGACAATTCATCAAATGTTTGTTTTAAGCCCACTAGATAGTGGCAAAATCATGTTTTTCTAAGCCCACCCGAGGGTGGCAAATCCACGTCTTAGCCTACCTGCGGGTAGCACCATCAAACCATTTTCAAACAAACAAACACGAAATGTTTTGTTCCAATTCAGGCGACTCAGTCTATACTTGTATGCTGTGCGCATCACATAGTAACCTAGGCTAATAACCGGAATAAGAACGCACAATGTTTTCAAAATCAGATATCATGGTTAGTAGAGGCCGGTCTTTGACCGGGCGAGCGGGGGTGCTCACGAAGTGACCTTCCCCAATCGTACCCAAGTTCCCGAGCCGAGGCAACTTTGGTGATGACGGACACGTGGCCTTTGGCACCGAGTCAGGGTTTCCTAAATTTCCCATTTAAAAATATTTAGGTGGCGACTCTGTATCTGGCGAAGCAGTCCATGTTTGGCACTTCTTTCAAAAAATCTGTTTTCAAAACGATTTGCCGGATTTGGACTCTTTGGTTCAGATTAAGAACCGTGACAATTTAAGTCCGAACTGTAGTGACCCCAAAATGAACGGAACGGGACTTAACCCTCCCGGGGCGTTCGGGGACGTCTACAGTTTCTGGCGACTCCGCTGGGGATTTAGAGAACTTGACTCGAAATCATGATATCTGGTTTTGACTACACTTGTGTGTTTCTTTGCATTGCATTTGCATTGGTGCGCCTAGCACACCGTGTTTGCCATATGCCATTCCCGAACGATTTGCCGGAGGCTTGTCTTGTCAAGGCATGTCCATAAGGCTGATCGGCTCTGGGCTCTGACAGCATGGGAACACAAACCCCGGTTTTACCGGGGCACCCTTTTCGACCATTCGACCTAGTGCATATTCGGATCCATAGTGACCATTCCAAACTAGGACAGGTTGCTTACCCGTTTATAGGTTGTTTGAAACCGCTGCGTGCGTAGTGAAACCCTAGCTCCTGACAAAATAGGACAGGGAAACCCTACCCCCAACATAGAGGTGTTTTCGCTCTCACTTATCTGTTATGTGCTTTAGAGTGTGTCCTACAGGAGTGCATGTATCAGTGTATGAGTTTGGGCATCAGGCCTACGGGCATCAGTCAGTATCTGAGAATCAGTTGTCTGCGGATATCGGATTCAGTTTTGGGGAACAGTGATACAGGAACAGTGATCAGTGATTGAGGACAGTGTATTTTCAGCTTATCAACTGTGTGTTGTATGCCCAACTGTGTGTTGTGTGTATTTAATTTAAGCTGTTATGCTGCCCGTTTATCTGGTTATTTATTTCCTTTTCGCTTTATTATCTTTTTGCTAGGGCAGTTTTTAGCACGATTGCTTCCGAACCAGTAGATACTCCCCAAGCACTTTGGACACGAGGTCGCCGACTCAATCGATCCGAGGATCTGGTTGACGGACATCCAGTGTTCCACTCTCTACCCCCAATTATCAGAAGAAGGCCAAGGAGGCGCAGTGTGTCAGAACAGGGATTACCGGGACAGAGGGCTACTTTGTCAGTAAAGTCAGGTTGAGATTTCTGTGTCTGCCATAGAGATACATTTACCGGTCATTCAGATGGAACAGCAGATACATCAGGAATGGAGGCGATGATGCGCCAGGTGCAAGAGAGCATGAGACAGATGCAAGAGGATGCCATCCGCCAAGCGGAATTTTCTAAACAACAAGCCGCAGTCATGGCCCAGCAGGCCGAGCTGATTACTAGACTGCAACAGCAGAATGCAGCGTCTGCTTCACATCAGGCTCCTCCTCCATCAGCGGCTCCACTACCCGAGCAGGCACCTATTGGTCAGAATACCCTGCCAAATCCTCAAAATACCCTCCCAAACACCCAGAACACCCTACCCAATGTCCAGAATATCGAAGAGGACACCAACCTTCCAACGGGGCTGGCTCCGCCCCCGCTTCTGCCTCAACTGTCCAAGAATCTTACACCCAAGCACCCGGACTCTCCATTCGAGTTCGAGGTAGATCATACAGCTCTAAAACTGAGTAAGTTGGAGAAGCTTTTCAAGAAATCGCAGGGGGTGAAGGCCATCCCAGACATCGAAGATGGGTACACCGATGTGGCCGTAACATTGCCAGACAGATTTAAGATGCCACAAATTGATCGTTTTGATGGGTCAGGGGACCCCATGGTCTATCTTCGGCTATTCTCAGACATCCTAAGGCCAATGGGCCTAACCCGACCACAAAAACTTTCCCTGTTTGGCCGAACTTTGTCGGGTGTGGCAGCCATTTGGTACGCAAAGTTAGAAGATGACGTGAAAAGAAGCTGGGATGAGATGGCTGAGGCCTTCGTTGCACAGTATTCGTACAATACACAGATCGAGATTACAACCCGTGATCTCGAAACGACGAGGCAGGAACCCAAGGAGTCTTTCTCCGATTTTGTAACTAGATGGAGGGCCAAGGCGTCGATGATAACCTTGAGGCCTACAGACAAAGATCAAATTTGGATGATTGTGCGCAATTTCCAACCGAAATTGATGCAGAAGATGATTGTACTCCCCTTTCTAACTTTCTCAGATTTACACGAGATGGGGGTACAGATCGAGGATGCGATGAAGCAAGGCCTGATCGACCAGGACCGGGAGCAGCCCCGAAGGACATTCAACCGCAATAACAACGCAGGCCCGAGTGGTGCTGCAAACGCAAGGACTTCGGAGATCGGTATGGTCACCACCACTCCCCCTCCCCATCCAAGGCCCGCGGCGGCCACACCCTTTTCCAGTACATCCGGGAGCAGTACCCAAGCCCCGAGATATCAGTCCAGAGGCCAAAGAACCTTCACTCCACTATACATGCCTTTGTCCAAGGCTCTCGGGGTGTTAATCAGAAAGAAGCATTTGACACCTTTAGAGCCGAGGCCACTGCCAAATCCACTCCCTCCCTCTCATGACCCGGCAAAATACTGTGCGTATCACCAACAGCATGGTCATGACACCGACCGTTGTTTCAGATTGCGTCATGAGATCCAGGATCTTATTGACAAGCAGGTGATCGCGCCTCCCGAAAAACCTAACGTCACCACAAATCCTCTCCCACCACATAACCAAGCCCCTCCTCCCAACAGAATCAACTTCATCCAAACTGGGGTCGTGTCTTACGATCCTAGTATCTATATCACCCCATCCCACCTACCCAAGCCAGAGGTGATCCTTCCTATCTGCATCGATTTGTGCATGATGGACATCTCCATAACCCAGTCTAAGCCAGTGGTGGTGACCACCGAAGATAGAACGGGGCAGGTTGCAGAGGAGAGCAGAATTGTTGAGTCTGGGATGGAACAGCCTGGGAATTATCCTGGAGGAGCCTATGATCCAAGCGAGTACATCTTATCAGTGGGCCAGTCTGAGCTGAGTGTGGGGCTGCCAGAAAAAGCTGAACTGTGCATGATTCGGGGGGACAGACTTGAACAAGGGGCAGATGATCTGACAACAGTGGAAGGGGACTTTGCCAACTTCCAGTTCTTCAACGACCAAGAATCAGGGGATGCTGCAATCAACTGGTTCGACTATGAGGAGTCGGCAGAAGTTACCGGATGGTTAGATGATCAGCCAGACGTTGTAGAATTTCAATCAGAACAGGGCCCGGCAGGGGAAGAGCATCAGTGATGGCCGGAAGGGCCGAGAGTCAGAATCCACTGCCGGAGAGCGCCGGCGTTAAGAATTTCGCTCAGAATTTGGGGATTGTAAATACAGGGCATATTGACCAACCAGCTGTACTGACGCAGTTGGAACAACAAAGGTTTGATGATTCCGAGAGAATCAGAAAAGCTAAGGCCCATGTGGGGGCCGAGAGTGTTGTATGCACGGGAACAGGAAATGCTGCGGGCATAAGGACTGGAGGTGCTGCGAGCACGATCATACCGGAGCCGGACAGGTGTCTGTCGGTTGCCGACGGAATGTGGTGGGAAGACGATGACTTATGTCTTGCCCACACAGATGAGGATTGGGGAAGTAATCAACCAGATGATACCTGGTATGTTGACGAGATCGCTCATATGACAAGGAAGGGAGCGGAATATTTCAAGCCCCAGCACTTAGACCACCTGAGGCATCAGGGAAAGACAAGGACAGAAAACAGAAGAGAAACAGATTGAAGAAGAAGCTGTGCTCAAGCAATTGAAGAAGATACAAGCAGACATCTCCATCTGGGACTGCTTATGGCATCGAGGGTGCACAGACAGGCCGTCCTATCTACCATGGACAAGGCCAAACTCTCTATTGATACTACACCAGAGCAGCTGGTTGGGCTGGTTTTTCCGGGAGGAGGTTCCCCGGCATTAACCTTTTCAGACAAAGAACTACCGCCTGAGGGCACAAATCATAACAAACCTCTCTACGTCTCCGTGGAGTGTAGAGGCAAGTGGATACCGGTGGTACTTGTTGATACCGGGTCTGCCATTAATGTCTGCCCAGTCAGAACAGCGTATGCAATCGGGTTGAAACCCGCGGACTTCATACCAACCACTCAGGTGATCAAAGCTTACGATAATACTAGCAGGGAAGTGATGGGGACTGTCAGATTCAAACCAAGGTTGGTCCAGGCACAACGACATCGAATTTCATGTCTTGGACGTTCCCGCAACCTTCAACCTACTCTTGGGGCGGCCGTGGCTGCACCAAGTGAAGGCAGTCTCTTCCACTCTACATCAGATGGTGAAATACCCCTATGGAAAGGGAGTAGCCATTGTGTTCGGGAATTCATCAATCCATCCGCCTCTAGAGGTATCTACGCCAGTCCTGGAAATTGAGCATGGCACAGAGACGTATTCTTATCAGGATTCACTTTGGCTGAGGCCCGGGTAGTACAGAATATTATGGCTGTGAATGAGGGGGTGTATGTCAGTGCTCAATCCGTCTACCTCATGAACAAGCTACAACATATCCCGGGATGGGATTAGGAAGGAGCGGCAGGAAAGGAGTCGCGCATTGGCCGAAGTGCCACA
>JAPPVO010003147.1:0-16822 GCA_030407325.1 Camellia japonica
ATCCTCCATTAGACATTCTCTTTATTTTCCATTTATACTTTTATTCCACCTTCTCCACTAAGAAGCCTTCTTCAAATTGCCTATTTAGGAAGATCGTTAGAGCTATGGAAAAGGTGAAAAACTTTGAATTGAGAGAGGTCTAAGTTTTGATCAAAGAAAGAGTTTGTTTTGTCAAAATTGAGAAAAGATATAAAGTGAGATATAAACTTCCATCTTCTTACCTTTCACTAATATCCATTCATATACCACCCAAAGTTTCACTAAAGCTAAAAACTTAGGTTGCGTTTGGTAGAGCTTTCTAAATATGATTTGAGAGTAGGAGTTGTATTTTGAGTTTGTGAGTTTTGGAATTATGAGTTGAGTGTGGAAAATTTATTTGGTGAAAAAGTTTTGAATTGAGTGGGGAATTTTGATGTGACATATGATATTTGATACCAAAATTTACAACTCATAACCAAACATGCAACTCAAAATTCTATTAAAGCACAAAAAAAAAAATTTAAAATTCGAAAATATTTTTTTCAAATATATAAAAATTAACATATGTCAATTGCAAAATTAAAAATTAAAAAAAAATATTTTCATTGTTCCGGTCAACAGATGGGAAGTCCGGTGGGACGACTGGTTAGGCACATAGTTTTCTGCAGGTTTTTCTAATTGCTTGTGAACTATGTTTGAACATCCTATCCAAACATCATATTAGAATGTGTGGTAGATCATAGTTTGGAAATCGTTCCAAACACAACCTTAAATTTCTTGTTGAGATTTCAAAATATATTCCATAATCTTGAGGGTGCTAGGACGAAAAGTTTGGAAATCAGAAAACATCATTTCCTCCGCCGAGGTGATTTTTTGTAATTTTCTCATCTATTTTGTTTTCTATTTCCCTTGTCTTTAAATATGTGATATAACTTGTAAAATTGTCGATTAAATCTCCTATCCTTAGACGATGTAGTTTCTTTAATTTCTTGTATGTTATTTCTTGTTCTTTCATCTTCTTAAATTACATTTCAAAATTTTCTTATGCTTAAATATAGAATTTAATTTGTAGAAATAATTGGGTAAGCCACCTCTCTTTAAATGATGTATATTCTTTATTTTCTTATATTCTTTTTTTTTTTTTTTTTTCCTTTGAAACTATAAAGGCTTTCCTCATTAAAAGTATTAAAAACTCTCTTCTCGACCATTTTGAACATGGAATGGATTTCACATCCATATTTCATGAGTAAGAAAATGAGTTTTTAATTACTTCTTCTTCTTCTTCTTTCTTCTTCTTCTTCTTTTTTTTTTTTTTTTTTTTTTTTTTTTTTTTTTGTGTTCTCCTTTCTTCCCCTATTTTCTTAGAAGTCTTATAGACCAATTTTGATTTGATGTCTCCTAGTTTCAATTCCCATACTTGTTAGATTTTTCCATTGGTAGCTTCTTTTTTTTTTTTTTTTTTTTTTGTACATATGATATAGCATCTCTTGGAAAGGTTTTTGTTTTCATTGTTTTGGTGTTGCTACATGAAAACCAGGAATTCCCAGATGAGCAAGACAGAGTAATTCCCAAACAAGGCAATTTTCGATGGATGATTGAAGTTCCCTGTTATTATTTATTTTATTTTTTTTTGTGTATTCTCATAATTTATGAGATTTATTTGTATTGTAATAGCCTCTTCCCCCCTCCCCCCCTCCCCCCCTCCTCCCCACGTCTTTCATTCATTCAGTTTTGTAATTATTCAATATTGTAATATTTCCCCACCCGTTTTTTCTATCCCTTTCTTTCATTTACTTGTTTTTTCATATTTGTAAATAGCATCGTATTTTCTTTTTCATCATATTCATGTTTCGCATTCATATTTCATGCATTCAAATTCAACTCATTTGTATCTATGGGTTTAATCAATTTCTATGTGATTTTATGTGCTACCCTATGTCTTGAGATGATTCACATGTAATTTATTAGTAGCCAAATTTTTAGTTGTTTTTTTTGTGTATGTATTGCATTAGAATCTTGAATCTAGGATCACACGTATTTTGCTAACCTTGTTTTGTAGTTGTTTCCGGGACATCAGTAAATATGTAAGTTTTTATGCTTTAGCATCCCACTTGTCTGTGTTTTCCTTACTATGTTTAGCATTCTACCATAAGGCTATTTGCTTATTTGATATAACTCTATGAATGCCGGTGGATGAAGGTTGTGTCACATAATTTGGAATGATGTTGATTTTCATGTTTGTAAACTCAATTTCTAAGTTGTACATCTTCAAAACTCCTTCAAAATACATGAAATCAAATTATTCCAAAATGAATGACGTAGTCTATATTTATTTGCTTCACATAGTAATTTTTTAGGATTATTAATAATCAGAATGGGAATATATAAAGTTAATAAAATTCATATCATGGTTTAGTAGAGGTCAATCTTTGATCGGGTAAGCGGGGGTGCTCGCTTAAAGACATTTTCCTCTCATAACTAAGGTTCCAAATTGACACATCTTTGGTTACGACGAATAGTGGCTTTTGGCGCGAGTTATGATTTCCTAATTTTTCAAAATATTAGGTAGTGACTCTGAGATTGGTGATGCAGTCCATTTTTGGCAAAGGTTTTGCAATAAAAATGGATTTTCTACAAAGTTGTTGGTTATGGACTCTCATCTATGTTTCACATTGCACTCATGAGACTGGATTAAAGAAATCGAGGGTCTGAACTGTTTAGTGAGCTCGGGTACCTCCCGAGCATGTTACAAGTATCTCAAAACCATATGGCTTGCCATGTGGTATGTGATTTGAAAGAATTTTTCATTTTCTTTTTGTGTTCAAATTCATCTAAAAATCTCACCAATAAACTATTATAGTAAACCAGCAATACTTCTCACTAAACTATTAATACCTCAAAAAATACTTCACAATCTATCCCCCTTACATTAATTTCATCCCTGAAATTCCTATTCTTAATGCTTTCAAAATTTGACAACGACTAAATCCTCAAATAACACGCTTTTACTGCGCATTTTGATATAAACAACAATTTTTTTTTTTCACCTCAAATATTTTTAACCTCAAATATCAACTACTCAACAGACCCCATGTAAGATCTAATCTCTACGCTTTGATACCATTTTTTAATGCCCCACTTTTCGAGCCATTATTACACTGAATCAACCTAAAAAATATACAAATTTTCCCCCCAAAAAAATAATTACACAAATGTCTCCAAAATTTACTATAGTACAATTATCTCCAAAATTTTATATACAATGGTGGGGCCCAAATCTTTATCTCAAATAATCCTTTATAATTTCAATTTTGATCTCCACTAAAATATGCTCCGCACCTGAAAAATAAATTAATTCGGGAAGTATACAATATGACAGCAATACAAGGCTCAGATACAGAATAATATAACAAGGATACAACAATTGATAACATTACACCAATGATACGATAAGCAACCATTTACCAAATTGCACAACAATTAACCCAATATATATAATTTATCCAAGACCAAATACCCAGTCTTACTCAGTACATGACCAGTGATTGGCCTCTTCCCCCTCACCCAAGCACAACCACTTATCTGAGAATATTGGTACAGAGCATATTGGCAGGGTCCACTTGATCCATGTATGGAGCATTTTCATGTCATTCAGTTAGACAAATCACCACTGTTAACACAAAACATCTTCACACAGAATTTTACCAAATGCATAGAAAATCAATCAGCGAACAATTTCACAGAATTTATCAATAATCACAATAATCAAGAGGATTACAAGATTAGGTGTAAATAAAATAAACTCTTTGCAAAGAGATTTAAAAGAAAGCATTTGTATACCACCCGAATTTACCTCAAAATAATTCCTCCATTACCATCACTTTGATAATCTAAAACTACTCCCAAAAATCTCCCAAAAATGGTGGATTAAAATTTGACAAAATCTACAACTCTCCTCTTCAAAACAACAAAATGAGGGGATATTTATAGAATTCCAAACCACCTAAAGCACACCTAAAACACATGGCTAGCCATGTGATATTTCCAAAAATATGTGGTTTGCCATGTGGTATCTCAAAACCATGTGGCTTGCCAATAAACTATTATAATAAACCACCAATACTTCTCACTAAAATATTAATACCTCAAAAATACGAGGTTTCACAATGGCGATGGAATGAGACAGTGGATGTGTTGGAGCTGAGTATGAGTGCTCCTTTATTTGTTGTCCTTGGGCCATTTGTTTATTTAATAGGCCGAGTGCCATTCTTGTAAGGGTTTCACCCTTGTATATGATGTAAGGTTCTGGGCATTTCAATTTTATGTATCACGTCATTGTATGTTTTATATAAAGACCATTCGTGTGACTTAGAAGTTGGACATAGGGTGTATGAAATCAGATAAACTCACTTATTGTTTGACTGTCTAATATCCATTTGCACGAAAGATGTTATTTTATTCTATCTTATTGTCATTTTTATTTATCGGTTATGGATTCATTCTCGTAGGTCGGACCTTGTAAATTTAGGGCATGACAACTTGGTATTAGAGCTAACCGAGTTTGAAAACCTTGGGCTCGCGGAAGTGGTTAGCCATAATGGGTTTATCATGCTCAATGAGAACATTTGCATGTTGTGTGCTAGGTGATAACATGTTTATGTGTTGCATTTTGCATGGGTATGGTGTTACGACTCATCGATGTTATTTTGTGTCTAGTTGACAAACTTGAAAGTCATATTGGAAAGGCGCTTGATCAAGTTGTTTCCAATGGAAATTCTAAGGGAGCACTAGAATGAAAAACTATCTTTGTAGACCTAGCTCGATTATGTGTAAGTGTTATGTAGTAGGTATTATGTGATTTGAAAGGAGTCTCAACATGCTTGTTTGAGTAATTGGTTGCGTTGATTGTGATCTGTGAGTATTTTGATGAGGGGTGCTAGTGTTATGCATCCTTGGTCGTGTGTTTATCTTTTGTAGAGACGTGTTGGAAGGTGAGTAGGGCACTTCAGTGTGTGCCATATATGTTGTATGTTAGCCTTGGTTGTTAGTTGGTGTTGGTTTGCCCTTGGTGGCAATTGGTTGTGAGTCATTTGTGGCTGGTGGTGAGGGTTGAGTTGTTATACTCAAATGATGTCAAGTAAGTCTGGTGTTGATTGGTAGTCTTTGGACTAAAGGGATTTCGAAATTAGTTATGACCTTGGTCGGTCAGAAGCATGATTTGTAAGGTGGGGTGTGTCACCCAATAGAGGTGTGTTGATTTAAGTTTGTAACCAGTTGAAGCGATGTAGGGAGTTTGGGACACGTAAAGTTAGAGTCGAACTGGTATGTGTTAGTAATGTTGGTGTATGGTTCTGACCTCGATGTTAGTAACCTAGAAGTGCGTATTTCGGAATGTTGTTAATGAGGATGATGTTTTGGCTTGACTTCCCTCGGGGTAGGTGGAGATAGTTGAGCCATTTAGGCCTACGTTTCTCATTGTAAATTATGCATGGTTAGTTGAAATTAACGGAGTTGTTTTCCCTATAGTTGGGTAAAGTAGTTGGTTGAATACCTGGTAGGGTTTTATGGTTGAAGTGGGTAATTCAGTAAGGCACAAAGTGTGGTAGAATGTTATAAATGGCATGGTTAGTTTAGAGTTGGTGTCTCGGTAACGGATTGTCACAGTGGGTTATTTAGGGTTAACCTAATAAATGGTAAGGCGTGGTGTTGAGATGTATCCAAAGGCAGAGAATCCTTGTTGGTAGTTGAGTTAGAAGTTTATATTGACTTTTATTTCATCCTAGGTATATAAAGACTTAGGGTTATTAGTGGTTGGGCTTAGAGTTGTGGTTTAGCTTGGGTGTAGCCTTGTACCTAAATTGTGGGAAGTGTTAGCGGGTTTTGTGGTGTGTGTTTGGTTGTTTCTTTTGAAAGGGGATGTTGATCTCCTGGTTTAGTTCTTGTTGTTGTGTGTTTGGTGGATGGTGTGTTTCGAACACCCTATCCTTTGTTTTTCGGAGTAGTATGGTGGACTTTTTCTGAGTTATATGATCTTAATTGTTGTGTCCAGGTGTGGGAGGTGTGTATTTCATGTCGGGTGGAGATATGAGATGTTTTTAGAATAGTCGGTTGGGTATATAACCCCTAGTTGGAGTTGTGACCGTTACGTAGTGTTATGGTGGTTCTGTGGTTATTGGTGGAGGTTTTGGGATGGCATTGGGGATGTGATTGTCCCTCTGGGTGTGCCATTGACTTTCACTTGTGAGGCGTCATAGGTTGGTTGCGAGGGTAGTCGGTAACGAAATGTTGTTTCCTGATGGATTGGGAGAATTAAATGCTCTTTTTTGTTGTTTAGTGGAGTTGGAATAATAAAACTTTTGAAGGTCTATCGGTGGCACGTGTATCTTTGGTGGTTAGTCCAGGGTGATTGTTCGGTAAATGTTAGTAAATCAGCAGGTTGGTCTTGGGAATTAGTATTCTTGCTGGTTACACGTGTAGTGCATGTTGAGGCAGTATGTTGAACCAAGGTTGACCTTATCGGTCACCGAGGGATTGAGGTTGTGTTTGATTTTGATAGGCTAGGGTTGCTACGTGGTAGCAGTGGTGTTGCAGTGCAATAACTCTTGTGAGTTGGCTTGACGTGAGAGAGAGTAGGTGCGTGTACTTGGGTATGGTGAATCGGTTAGGATTGTGAGAACACTGGCAGAATGAAGAATTCAATGTCGAGATAACCCAAACCAAACCAAGACTTAAGTCTCATTAAATGGGGTCGGCTACATGAATCCTTCCTCTCCACGCGGCTCTATCGAAGGCCATTTCGTTAGTCAAATTAAGTAGATCCATATCTCTATTTACAATGCTAGCCAACATCAATCTAGACCTACCCCGTCCCCTAACACTCCCATCTACTGTTACAGTATCGCATCTCTTCACTACAGCCTTTATTGGTCTCCGTTGAATGTGACCAAACCATCTCAATCGATTCTCTCTCAACTTATCTTCTATCAGTGCTACTCCTACCCATTCCCAAATACACTCATTCCTAATTCTGTCTTGTCTAGTCTTGCCACACGTCCACCTGAGCATCATCATCTCAACCACACTCATCTTATCTACATGTAGTTTCTTGGTTGCCCAACATTCTGTTCCATACAACATTGCTGGTCTAATAGCCGTTCTATAGAACTTACCTTTTCGTCTAGTGGGTATTTGTTTACCGCACAGTACTCCAGACACATTTCTCTACTTACACCATCCCGCTTAATCCTATGGGCCACATCTGCATCAATCTCCCCCGTTATTGTGATAATTGACCCTAAATAATGAAAATGTTCACTCTTAGGCAGTTCGTGGTTCTCAATCTTTACTTCTGCTCTGCTTTCATTGTTACTATTACTAAATAACTCTAAATAAAACACAACCACAATGTATGCGCAAAACCGACATAACTAGCTAAAAAAAATAATGAATGTCCTAGAGGTCCATGCAATTGAGTCCTCTCTATGCCATGAGTCCACTCTAAGTCCTTTTATCACCTGGAAATGATAAACAACTAAGTCAGCTGATAGCTCAATGAGCAAAAGCATAGATAATAAATACAATTTTGAAAAACATGGTTCAATTCCAAAATAAGATATATATATATATATATATATCACAGAAACTAGATTGGCATACAATTTTGATAAAGACAATCTGTTAAAAAAAAAAAAAGGTTCCACAATTCAACAATTAAAATACTCACGTCTCTCAAGAAAATTACAAATGACATTCTCCATGTAAAACAGATTATAACATGATCATCAATAATTTTCTGGGTTCCAAGAATAACAAGTAACACGCCACATAGTTCTCAAGGCAATAAGCCCATTGGATCCAACATCAAACCAAGAGTCATCCTCTGGGTGGCAACCTGAGCCTTTTCTCTAAGACGATTTGATTGAAGGTCACCTAGCCTAGCCCGGGTCTTTTCCTTACAATCCTTGAGCACTAGAGTCATCACAGCTCAACCCGAATCTGTTCCCTAGTGGCCAGAGTCACCACACACAATGGAATAATTTCCCTGGACTTCTATATACAGATGGTCCCAATAATCAATACAATTCAGTGTTGCAAAACATGGTAGTTCACCATTATAAACATGAGATCATAACAAATAGTTTGCAGTATGACAAGTTTACACCTATTTCAAAAATAATTTAATTCCATTAATACTATAATAATTTATGAAAATAGTTTAGTCCTGAAACAACAATTTTATTTTCCAACAGTTCAGGATAGGAGAATATTTATAAAAATATGTAGCATGCAACTACTCAACTGAATACAGTATAATATAATCCTCAAACTGAATAGGAAAGTCCAACTAGTGCCCTAAACCAAGTATGAAAACTACATGTCACTAGTAACTCAAAAATACTAAAACGAATAATAAACTAAGTAACCCCAAGCTAAATCACATTATCACGGCTCAACCCAACTCACTGTTATTATTAAATAATATCTAAGGTCATGTTCTTCAAGTCTAAAATTACCCAAATGGGTTTAAATCGAAACTTAATTAAAAGTAACTTTAAGATAAAATAGAATTTTAAACAAATTTTCCCAATCCATGCGCTAAATTTGAAAATTAAAAACCCACTCCACACTGTTCGAAAATTCTAAAACCCTCCAGATATCAACTAATATATCCTATGTTTCAAACCCAATTGGTTTTACTCGATTTTCTTATCAAAACAATTATTTACAATTAATTATATCCAAACAGGTCACTTTCTACAGCACTTTAAAGAAATTAATGGTTCTCTTAGTGTACACAAACAATCAACACAAGGCAAAAAATTTAAGAAACTAGACTCGTAGCCAGTTCTAATGACGCTCATTTGATAATTTTCAAATTTATACCCAAAGGGAACGACACTTCCGAAGTTTCTGTTATGCACCAGTTTTCTGGACAGATTTGAACACACCAGTTAATATAGATTTTGACTCCCAAAAATTATGAGAAAATTCTGATATTGGTTTAATACGTAATTAATCAACTGTAAAAATTTCAATTGAAAATTCATCGGTTTGATATGATTCCTCAATTTTTAAAGTTTGTGATTTTGTATGCAGAATTTTTGGACTAAGAATTGCACCCATTCTTTACACACAATTTACCTCCTCAGATTTCTTAATAGTATATATATAACAAATACATACAACTACAACCTCTCCATCAATGAATTAAATAATAATAGAATAAGGATAAAGAACAAAGAAAGAAGAGAAGAAAACCTAGGAGAGCTATTCTTTGATGATCACACACAGCACAACACACCCAATTCCTTCCTTAGCTGCAACCTTTTGTTTCTCTTCTCTCTCTCACGGCTGCTGTCACTAGGGAAATTGTTAGAAGAGCTAGGGTTTTTTTCTTTTTTTTTTCTTTTCTTTGTTATACATAACATAAAAGACTCTAAATAATTATCCTTTATTTTATTTTATTTTCTCTCCATTAATTTAAATAAAATACAAATATTATTAGATCAAAATATACTTACTGACTTGTCCCCTATTTTTTTTATATAATAAATCTTACCTCTAAATTATGGACTTTTACCATAAATTTATTTTAGGTTTAAAATTAATTAGAAGATCGTTAGTAATATTTAATTTGCACCTTAAGATTCACAGGTAAAATATTTATGATTTGTAAAATAATTATCATTTAATTATTTATTTTATTTGTATATTCAGGTTCTCATCGTAATGATATATGGTTTGTGTGTTGTTAGGTGATGTGTAGAAGGGGATTGGTCATGGGACTATCCCAGGAGGTTGCCTCGGTATGGAAATAGTATGTTTAATGTATTGTCGGATGGTCTAATGCTCAATAGAGCTAGTCACTTTTGTTGTGTGTGTTTATTGCTTATTAACCTTGTGTGGGATTCCTAGTGTTGGGACAATTTTCTGTTGCGATTTTGGTTTATGAATGGAACTCGGGGTGATTTGGTAAGGTTGTGGAGCGGGTGGTGTCATGTATAGGTTTGTTGTTAACCTTATTGGCCCTTGTGTTTGGGTGTGAGGTGTTTGAGAGCCACGAGATGATGTACGAGTTGACTTGAGGGGGTGAGTTGTGTGTTTTGGCCTTTAGGAGTCCAGCTCGAACTCATGTGTGATATGAGGAGGTGTTTTCCATATAGGCATGTGTGTGGTGGGTCATTTGAGATTAAAAATAGTGTGGGTTAACTTTGAGGAATCCAGTGTGATTCAATAAATATGTGAGTTTGTGTGAGGAACTCCATCTCGGAGTTGGTGTAGTTAGGCAATATGTTGGTGTTTGGTGTCAAGTGTAGAGTTGTTGTGTGGTTAGTCGGTTGGTCAATATTCAGGTTAATTGATATATAGTCACCTCGAAAATAGCTTGGAGTTGAGCATAGGCTTGTAAGGTGGAGCAGTGGCATGGCGTAGGCTTGTAAGCGTTGAGTCTTGTGTAACCAAGTGGGAACTTGGTGTGAGTTTGTAGTAACCGGATTAGAGTTACAGGTTGGAAACTTTGGTTTTTAGTGAGTGTTTTTGCTCCATTATGTGATTGGTGATTGTGTTTTCCTCTTCTGCTTCATATATGGTTGGCACTTTGCTAATGTCTAGGGATTGTATCGTAGAAATATTGTGTTGGTGTTATGGCATCATCGTAGGTGTGATGGGTGTTGTTGGGTGATCGTTATGGTTTACCGGAGGAGTATTGAGAGAATGACTTTAAAGGAAACAAATTTCTTTTTGGTTTTGTGGCCTTGGATGGTCTTGTTAAACTGAAATTGTTTTGGCTTTAATAAATAAAATAAAAAAAATGTAAGTTTTCAACTTAATAAAAGCTCAATCTAACAAATCATGAAAATGGAGTTGGTTTTGTGTTATGAATAGCATGTATTGTTTTCAGAAAAGATTTTTGAGTATTATAGCAAAAGATCAAAAATGTATTTTGGTGGTAGGAGGTGCAAGGTTAAGCACCTTTTATAGAAAGGAAAATTTTTAACAAAATGGAGAAAAGAAATTTTTTCTTTAACTTAAATTGTGTTGTAATATAGACTGAGTTGCTAGTTATGTGTTAAGTGTTTGTGGAAAAAAGGGTTGGCGTTGTCGGGATTTATTATGTCGTAGCATTGTTTGTTTAACTATGTTTTATTTTGTGTTCTCTTTTTTACGAGAGTTGACTGAGAGCTTTGTGTGAGAGTGGTTTTCTTATTCTCTATATTCGAGTGTTGAGCACACGGTGGTGGTTTGGGTATTGTCGGTAGTTGAGACGTGGTTCACATCTTTGAGTCTGAGTTGTTGTCATTGTTGTTGCTGCTACTAATATTGTTGTGGTTGTCGTTGTGGTTGTTGTTTCTTGTCTCATAAACGCCAACGAGTTATGTGGGTCAAAGAGGCATCCGTGATCTTTTCTTAGTGTTCTTGTTGTTCGGATGTCTTTAGGGCCCAAGATGTTGGACTGGGATCCGGGAACTTATCTGAAAATGAATCTAGACTTGGGTTGGTGGTTGTTTCTTCCTTTTGCGGTTGTATTACCTTTTGTTTTAGCGTTTCTCCAATTTCGGGGACAAAATTTCCTAAGTGGGAGAGATTGTAGTGGCCCAGAGTCAATTTAGCCCAACCCATTTCATTTTTAGTTGGGACACGGGGTTGTCCACAAGCGACTTGGACTTTTTTGGGGCAGTTTAGATCTTTAGAGTGCCTCGGTTGGCTGCTAGGCAGCAGCCCAGGAGTTGTGTCTTTGGTTGGTCGCGCTTACAAAACGTGGGATTGCATCCACGATGAGGTCGAGCCCGTAAAGGGCCGCGACCAAATGGAAGCTTCAGGTCAGTTGGCCTGGACAGGAGTGTGTTGGCTACGATGGGCCACGATGAGGGGTCGCTACTGGCATGGTCGTGCCCGTGACCAGGTTTATCTCTGAATCGTGCCTGCGGTGTGGCCTTCATGCTCGTGGTCTGTCTGCCTATAAAAGTCTCCAAAAGTTGAAAGTATCTATTTTTGTTTATCCAATCTTCTTCTTCTGTCTCCCTTTTGTCATTTTCAACCCATTTAAGCTTTCAAGCTTGGGTTTCTTCTATATTAATCCATTTTTGACCCCTACTTCCATATATGAAAATTTAAAACTCGGCGAGGACTTCCATTTAATATGAACGGATAGTCTTTTCATCGCCGACAGTTTTTCCGACTTGTCTCCTCTTCGCTTCAAGAGGTAGGGTCTATTTCTTAAACTCGATGTGAGTTGGTAGTGTATTTGTGGTGTATTTTGGGATATAGATATTGTTGTTGTTGGGTTGATTTTTGAAATGATGATTTATGGGCTGAAGGTTTGTTCCAAATGGAGTTGTTTAGCTATGATTTTGTTATTAATTTATTTTCTATATATAAAATTGCATATGGATTTCTAAAAGCGGGAAAACCTCAATTTGTGAAAAACCCTAAATGATATTGTTTTTTGGAGTTGGTTAGATTTTGAAAAATGATTTGGTTGGAAAGAGATGAAAAATAATGTTTGTAGGATTTTGGAAACAACAAGTATAAGACTCTTTTGGGAAAATCTTGGATTATTGAGAAATATAAGGGTTTTGGAAATGCGGTTTTAGAATTATTTGATTGTATATCTGTATTGTTATCTTTTAAATATTGTATTAGAGAAAACTATTTTTTGGCTGTCGATAGAGGATAGTATTGCCGTGTGTTAGAAATTGCATATGGATTAGGAAATTTGGAATAGTTATAAAATCATTCATATCATGATGCATGTCATGGATTTTGGAACTCAAAACTGTATGTTTTGGAAGGGATGCTTTGAAAATTCTTGTATTTTGTTTTGAAACATTTGGATCATTTTGAAATGTCATTTCGGAACACATGTATTGTGCTGTTGAAAGAGGGTTTTAAAGTGGTAGCTGTAAGGGGGTATTAGAGTAGAATTAAATTGGCATGTGTGTCCTCAGTGTAAGACCGAAAACCCGCTTAGTTGGTGTCGATTCCATCTGGATAATCCAAGTAAAATGGCATAGTGACTTGTATAGTTACTATTATGAAAACTATAGCCCTGGAAATTTACCAATTTTATTTATTATCATTTTAATTTGAAAAGGATGTTTTGGAAAATGTTTAGCAATGTATTTGCTTTTATTTAGTGATGTATTCGCTTTTGGTTTAGCAATGTAATTGCTGGTTGGTACTGTGATATACGGGCTTGTGTTGGAAATGGGTTTTTATCAAACAGATATTTTGATTTTAGAAAACGTTTTCAATAAATGAAAGGTTTTGATGATTGGAAAGAGGGGATTTTTGTTGGGAATCAAATGGTTTGGATAATGCATTGAGCATACTGTATATATGTATAGTATTCATGATCATTTATGCTAGTGAAGCATATTTAGTTTTTGAAATATTCTCTACTAGGCTTTATGCTCATCACGTGGCTGAAAATATTTTTTAGGTGTGTTACATAAATGGAGATGGAATAAGACAATGGATGTGTTGGAGCTAAGTATGAGTGCTCCTGTATTTGTTGGCCTTGGGGCATTTGTTTATTTAATAGGTCAAGTGCCATTCTCGTAAGGGTTTCACCTTTGTATATGATGTAAGCTTTCGGGTATTTCAATTTCATGTATCACATCATTATATGTTTTATATAAAGAGCATTCATTTCACTTAGAAGTTGGATATACGGTTTATAAAATTAGATAAACTCACTTATTGTTTGACTGTATAATATCCATTCACATGAGAGATGTTATTTTATTCTATCTTATTGTCATTTTTATTTATCGGCTATGGGTTCATTCACGTGGGTCAGACCTTGTAAATCCAGGGCGTGACAAGGATAAATCCATAGCATATGTGACAATATAAAAGTAAATGAAATAACAACAAAATAAATGCCCAAAGGTTACAAGTTCCAAGGCTTAAGCCTGGTTACACAAAAACGGTTGTCAAACCCATACACATTAAGCCCTTAGCTTGCCAAAGATCACAAAAGAAAAAGAGTCTCGTGCTCTCAAGACATTCCACACCTTTAACTAGGTGGGATCACCACATCCTTTCCTCCACAAATCCATTGGAAGTGAACACAAAACCCAGTAGAGATATCTTAACAAAGTATATATGTTTAAGTAGTCACATATACATGAATACAAATGCCATGCCATACCATGTCCTAGTGTCATTAGTTTTCCATTCTTTTGAAACACATGCAATGTTCCTATCGAAAAGTTCATTATCTCCATGAAATTCAAATAATGACAATGGGGTGGTAAACAAGTAATCCCTAAACTGGTGTCTGCAAGTAAGCATAACAAATATTACCAATTTTCCCACTTTATTGGCTCCTAACTAGAAGGCATGCGGTACCTCCTCCGTGCATGTTTTCGATTTTTCACCCTGGACACTCATGCCAACTTAAACAATACCAATTACACCACATATCTGGACTTACCAAACATATTTACCCCAAAACATTTCAATAGCAACAGTTGTTTTCTCAAAACAATGAATTAATTTCCAAGGCATTGTCGTAATGAACAATATTCTAAGTGATGCAAATGAGTGAAATGGGAGGCAATTACATATATGTATCTCATTTGTACAATATTTTCATAATTCTCAACACTTATTCAAAGTGAACTTCTATGGTTCAATAGTTTTAAAAATCATGACAAAATACAAATCCATGAGACATATGTTGCCATTTCATGTTCGCAATCAATATTCATTTCATAGTCCAAACTTATATCATTTCATGATCTTCAACATTTTCCAAAAAAACATTTATCCATCCCATGAATATCTCAACTACACAACAACATAAGAATGGTTCTATCAATTTCTTAAGGAATTTAACAACAATTTCATGGATATTTCACAAAATCCACTTTTTCCCAAATTTCTTGAAAACAAAGATTTGATCCAAAAAGGGTTTTTCCTTTATTTTTCATGAATTCTTCTCACAAGGTACTTCCAAGAGTTTTATAAGTTCATAAAACATTTTTAATTTGTACATCTTCACAAGAAAAATCATTTCCTCAACATTTTTAAAACCACAATACAAAACTCAAACCTTACATTCAAAACCATAGGAAAATAAACTAGACACACTAAAATCATATATATAACTCAAAAAAACTCCCTACCTCAAGATTTGGGAAGAAAAACTGAGATAAGCTTCAAAATCAACGACGTCGAAATTCAATCTCTACCGTACACCACGTAGACATTGGTGAGCTCTTCAATAATAATGAAGGTACTGGGGTCAAAACCCCAATGGATTTGGAGGGATTAAGGAATTATGAGGATTGGTGGTGTATGTTTAAAGAGAATGAGAGAAATAAGAGAAAGTGAAATGTAGAGAGAGAGAGAGAGGAGAGAGAGAGAGAGTAAAGTGAAAAATGAGGACAGAAGTGTGTAAAGCTCAACTTTTAAGTGATTGGACACATTTTTTTGAAGCTAACCGCAGATAGACCGCTCGAGCAAACAAACCTATGCTCAAGCGAACAATTCAAATTCCAAGACCACTCGAGCGAACAATCTTGCACTCAAGCAAAAAATACCAACTCCCAGAACCTCTCTCCTCTCTGCAAAAGACTGCTTGATCTATGAAACATTCGTTCGAGTGAAGAATACACACTCACAATAGTTTAGACTGCAAAACGAGATACTGAAATGTCGACGTTACCGCTCGAGCGAAAAAAGTTCTGCTCGAGTGGTCCTAACTCAAAATAGAGACATCAACTAACTAAATTTATTCCCACCATTCTCGAAATCACTCCAACGCCCAAGAATGCAAAACGACACCCCGGAACACACTAGGATGTATTCGAATAACTTTAGAGAAAAGAATAGACAATAACAAGAGACTCATAAGGTTCCAAAATAGCAAGGATGATCAAAAGGAAATGAAAATTCTGGATTGAAATACCGAATTTGTTTTAATAAGGATTTGGGACATCACAAGCAGGGGCACTTTCTACAAAAGGAGGTTCCTTATTATTATTATTATTATTATTATTATTAAGCTGGTGATAACTTTGAAGAATCAAAATAGTTCTATGCTTTGTATCTTGCTAAAAGATATTGTATTTATTAGGTCATGCCTTTTCTCCTCTGCAGAACAAAAGATGAGGTCTTGTCTGATCTGCCGGAGAAAATTATTCAAGATAGATATTGTGACCTGAGTCCTGTCCAAGTAGTACTTTATAAACATTTTTTGGTCCATCCATGAAACAAAAAATCTCAAGTGTAGCAAAGCTAAGCCTTGGTTTGGCAATCCGGTCTTGGGCTAATTTAGCCACATTCATCCAAAATAGGCTAAATTAGCCACAAGA
Organism: Camellia japonica; assembly: GCA_030407325.1. Taxonomy (NCBI): domain Eukaryota; kingdom Viridiplantae; phylum Streptophyta; class Magnoliopsida; order Ericales; family Theaceae; genus Camellia; species Camellia japonica. The sequence goes on from JAPPVO010003147.1 coordinate 16,305, forward strand.
GACAAAATACATTCATGTGGCTGGGGAACAACTTAGTATCTATGCAAATTACCAAATTACACCCATTGCTAATCTGTTTGTCTCACACCAGCACCAATTCAAACCACACACTCACTCACCTAGGGCACTGTTAGACGCTGAAAGAAGGAGGCAAAAAACACAGACGCTCAATGGCGAAGAAGAACAGCAAAGCTGTCCACAGCCCAAGCCCACTGAGTGGACATCGCCGGCGACACTGCATCCATCCCGTCTCACCACCACCGATCATCTGGTACTTTAATTTTATTTTTTTTTATTTTTTTGGGTATATGTCATCTCCTTCAACCCGATCTGCTAGGTGATTCAGTAATCGTCCAATTTTTTGTTGTGTGGATGTTCTTTGTTTGTTTGGTAGATGGGAAAAACAGTGTATGATGATGGATGCTCCATCAATTCTGATGGATCTAAACTTTAGGTTTTCTTTACAAAATTTATCTCTGTAAAGTGGCATGGTCTGTTACATTTTTTTTTCTCATCTC
>JAPPVO010003148.1:0-31237 GCA_030407325.1 Camellia japonica
GTAGTAGACCGATTGACTAAGTCGGCGCACTTCATTCCTATGCGCGTTAGAGATCAGTAGAGCATCTGGCCGACTTATATATTCGGGACATAGTGAGGTTGCACGGGGTCCCAGTGACGATCGTCTCAGATAGAGATCCTCGTTTCACTGCAGGTTGTGGCAGAGTTTGCAGAGTGCTTTAGGCACTAAGTTGACCTTTAGCACGGCTTATCATCCTCAGACTGACGGGCAGTCCGAGCGTACTATTCAGATCCTTGAGGATATGCTTCGGGGTTGTGTTCTTGACTTTAGCGGGTCATGGGAGAGGCACTTGTCATTAGTGGAGTTTGCCTACAACAACAGTTTCCAGTCTAGTATTGGTATGGCACCATTTGAGGCCTTGTATGGCCGACCGTGTAGATCTCCTGTTTGTTGGGCCGAGGTGGGTGATGCACCTCTGTTGGGTCCAGAGTTGGTGAGGGAAACGACGGAGAAAGTTTAGCTTATCCGTAAGAGGCTTGTTACAGCCCAGAGTCGTCAAAAATCTTATGCCGACCGTAGGAGGAGACCTTTGGTGTTCGAGGTGGGTGATCATGTCTTTCTAAAGATATCACCTAGACGGGGATTGATGAGGTTTGGGAAGAGCGGGAAGTTGTCCCCTCGGTTCATTGGTCCTTTTGAGATCGAGAGGAAGATGGCGAAGCGCTGCTTATCGTTTAGCTTTGCCACCGCAGTTGTCCGGAGTTCATGATGTGTTTCATGTGAGTATGCTTCGGAAGTATGAGCCGGATCCATCACATGTGTTGGACTGGACTGATTTAGTGGTTGACGAGGATGTCTCGTATGAGGAGAGACCGATTCGAGTCTTGGATAGACGGGATCAAGTTTTGCGAGGCAAGACCATTCCTTTGGTAAAAGTTCTGTGGAAGCATCACGGGGTGGAGGAAGCCACTTGGGAACGTGAGTTGGAAGTCCGCGAGAAATATCCGGACATGTTTATTGATTTGTAATCTTGTATTTAGATTTTTTAATATTATTGAACTTGAGAACTATATATATGTCTTAAGTTGGAAAACATTGAGAATGTTTTTGATTTAATGGAACTATTTTGGAACTTGCCTCATAATGAAAGTTTAGTATAACTTTGAATATGTTGAATATATTGTTGAATTAGAGCTCTATCATGAAAGTGAATATGATATTGATAACTGTTGAAATTGAAAAGAAAAAAAAAATGCATAATATTGATGCAGGTTGTGATATATGTCGTTTTATATACATATTGTGAGATGCCTCTTGATAAGAGATGAAATGACCGGTATTGGGTCAAGTTGTTTATTATTAAATTGTCATATTGTTGGAATTTGAGAAAAACCTATTTTCGAAAACTTATGCTTAATTTCGGGGACGAAATTCTTTTAAGAGGGGGAGGTTATAGCGACCCCGGTCTTTTCCCATTTGATTATTGTATCCGGACTTATGGTTCCGTAGATTCTGTCATTGTTAATTGTTGTTGTCATCCTTTATTTCCTCTTTTGGAGTTATAGGATGTGTTGGGCAGGTTTGTTTCAGGTTGGTTGGGTTCGGAAACCAAGTGTTGCTGTCCAGTTTTTGGGTTGGTCGCTCGAGCGAGGACTTTGTCGCTCGAGCGAGGGTTGTTTTTGTGTCTGGTGGCTCGAGCCAGCTTTTCTTCGCTCGAGCGAGCGATTGCGTCTAGTATAGACCTGAGAGCAGTGTTTCTTCGCTCGAGCGAGCGAGGTGTATGTTTTCGAGTTCTTCGCTCGAGCGAGCATTCTGTCGCTCGAGCGTGCTTCTGGATTGCAGACCTGAAGCATCGAGTTTTTGGCTCGAGCGAGCTTTTCTTCGCTCGAGCGAGGCTTTCTTGTGTCTGGTCGCTCGAGCGAGCCTGTTCAGTTTAAATAGGCAGCAGCGGGTTTTTGATCAGTTTTTCTATCTCTTTTTGTTTCCAAACCCTATGTCCGACTTTTCTCTCTCCCTACTCACCTTTTCTCTTAGGTTTGATCTATTTAGGGTGTGTTTCTACCCTAGTTGCTTTATTAAAAAGATAGAGTGGGTCGAGATCTTTGTTTTAATCTGAGAACTTGTGAATTTGGAGCACTTTGGACTTTGGGTCTTCATTTTCGTCTTCTCCATTCTGGTTAATTCTTCGAGGTAGGGATTTCCTACTCCAATGTATACGTTTTGTTCTAAGTTTTGGCATTTTAATATGATGGGGTAGTTTGGTAATTTTGGGAAAAACCCTAGTTGTTTAATAGATTGATTTGTATAATTAATTTAAGGAAAATTGGGGGAAACTTAGTTGAATTCATGAGATTGAGGAATTTATTGATTAAATGGGGTAGTTGATTAATTTAAATCACTCGCCTATTGAATTGTTGATTTATTTATTTCCAGTCTAGAAATAACTGTTTGGGCTCTCGGTGGAGGATAGTCATGATTGTTGTAGACATTGCATGTGGATTAGGGATAACTGGAACTAATCATATTGGTTAAGTCATTGTTTGACTATTGAATTAATACAGAAAATACGTGTATTGATTGAGCATGCATTTGCATATTGTGTGGGAGGAGATAGGGGATGTACTCCACGGTTTAGGGGAAGATAGGGGATGGACCTCTAAACCGGATTTTGTTTGGGAGGAGATAGGGGATGGACTCCATTAGCATCACTTTTATGTGTGCTTATTGATATTGAAGTGTTTATATATATATTATTGATACAGCACTAAAATGTGTATCAATCTGGAAGTATGAAGTGTTGTGATATGAGCCTGAGTCTCATTTGTTTTGTTGACATTGGAAGTACTGTGAATATTATATATAGATCACTGTTGTAAGTTTGGCCAGGTTCTGAGCCATAATGGTAATAATGGAAAGTTGAATAATTAATGGAAAGTGAGGCTGATAATTCGTGTTATCCATCTATTGAATGCTACTGCTTTATTCAATACTTATATATGGTTTAGTATATTTCTACTGGGTTGTGGCTCACCCTATATGGGAACATCATTTTCAGGTTCAAGTGATAAGCTACCTCCAAGGACTTAGCTTGGAAGGATTTGGACTTTGAAGCCTTGTCTTTAGTTATTTGTTTTTATTTGAATTACATGTAAACATTCAAGCCTAGGGCTTTATTTGTGTTTGAGTTAGAACTCATAATTTTGTGTCCAAGTGTTGGCTTGGCAAGATGTAAGCCCGTAGGGCATTTATTTTGATGTTACATGTAATGTTTATTTCGTAATACTACTCTGATGAATGAGATAATGCAATGTTTCTTTAATAATGCAGTCATTGTTATATGTATAAATGGGTTAATTTTGAGGGCGTTACAGCCTGTGCATACACCACTCACACACAAACACACTAAGTTCCGACTCTGGTGCACTGAGTTATGAAAGCAAAATACCAAAGGAGAAAATACTCACAGTGGTTTAACGAAAATGCTTTACTCGTCTTGTGGGTGCTTGATATGTAGACCGTTGTCTCCAACCTCCACTTGAGCTCTTTCTTTCTTTTTAGCACTTTGGTGCTTTGCTTGCGTGTATTTGCTTTTTTTTTATCACTTTAGTGTTGCGGTTTGTTTTTAAAGCTCGGTTGCACTCCGTTTACACTTCGGTGATAGCTCCACTTGTAGAAACTCTTACTTTGCACACTTAGCAACACTAAAATATAAAATCCTAAACTAAAAAATAAAATAAGAATGTAACTTTAAATTAATTAGTTTCGCCAGAAGTCCCTGGCAACGGCGCCAAAATTTGATGGGCCATTTCACACACCAAATATAAACACTAAACTATACCAGATTCCTTAGAATAGTGGTAAGTCCAGGTATCGATCCACAGGGACAAACGGGAAATTAAACTAATTTAATTGTTGAGGGATATTATGACTAAACAAGAATTAAATGAAATTGAGAAATTGAATTGACAATTAAAAGTAGGGTTTGAGATACTAATTTTTGGGAAAATCCTAGAGCAAAGAATTCACCACTAACCACATAAATAAGACTTAACATTGGTCATCAATTGCAATCCAGTTTGAACTACCCAATATTTCACAACTACAAGTTTGAAACATTGATCAAGAGGATTGCTGCATTCAACGTACAGGCACGAATCATCCCAAGTAGCACGAGTCGTTTGCTCTAAACTATAGTAGCAACACGACCCATCTCTTATAGCATGAATCGTCTTATGCTTTGAACACAAAACACAAAGAAAACTAATGTATGGAAAGCATTAAACAATCACAGAGAATAAAATACTTGAAGAGATGAAAAAGAAAATTATTATAAACTTCTAAAACATCCATACATTTATTCAAACCGTTTCACAATCAAAGCCTAAGAAAAATCTCTTTACATGGCTAAGGTTTCATCAAAACCCTAGAAATAGTAGCCTAGCCGTCCATGGAGGAGTGGGAAGAGGTGGAGGAAGAAGAAGCCACCATGAGAGACATTCTTCAAACTTCAAGTTCTTGGTTCTCTCAAACCCTAGCCTCTCTCTCCTTTTTCTTTGAAATATCTTTGAACCATTTTACAGCCTCTTTTTCTCCTTTTTATTCCCAGCAGAAGAGCCTTAAATTTTCACGTACGCAACCCTAGGTAGGCCGCTCGAGCGCCCATGTGGGCCACTCGAGCGGTGGAGCTTGGCCGCACATGGGGCGAGGTAGCAGGCCGGGATTTTTCTTTCCTCACATGGAGAATCTGCTCTCGCGCCCCTTTTGCTTGAATTTACGTGTTGCCTTCCAAATCTGTACAAGTGCACAAAACACAACTTCTCCACCAAATAAACAACATTGAAGACTAAAAATGTAACTTAAGTGGCCTCAATGTGGTATCTTTCAGCTTACATCACTAACTTTGAACTTATGAACAGGTATGCTGAGGTTGAGCAAAAGAGTTACCTGGTTGAGCAATTGATAAGCTAGGATAATGTTGGAAACCTCCAAGTCTAGGTGTATACCATGCAACCCAAAGTGTCCACCAGGAAGAGAAGTCCAATTGTAATTGATCATCAGAACTACCCTTGCTAGCCTGCATGAACATTTTCAAGGCCAAAGAAATAGATGATTTAGGCATAAATGGAAAGCACAAAAGCGAAGCCAACATTTGTAGTGAGTGTTGTTTTTCGCCTCTGTGGCCGTCATGCACTAGGTTGCCCTTTTAATGTGTATGACATGATAATCTTCATAAGCACAATAATTCATAGATAAATATTCTATTTTTTCTTTTCTTTTGTTTCAAATATTGTAAATCGTGTTCTACATGCAAATGCAAATCCAATTGAGAATTTCCAATCAACATAAGCAAAACTGAGGAAGAGGGTTTTTATCTGAGTACTTGGTATGCCATAAAATTCATTTCTTTGGCATTGCCAAATCCATGAACAACAATCACTTTGTAGTTAGATCTGTGCTTGGAAACTCTAGAACAATTAAATTTTAAATCCATGATGTTCATTGATCATTGATAAGTAACAATGTGCTCCTGTTTTAGAACCATAATTTTTCAAACCATTGAAGCTACTTTTTCAACACACATGCTGTAACCATTCAAGCCAGTTTTTCAACTCACTGCAAAAATAAAAGCTTTCTAAAAAAATACATCTACAAAGAATAGGAAAAACCAAAAAAGTATATATTAAGTAACACAAGAATTGACTCCACACACTAAATGAAAAACAGATTTGGGACGACAACAACTAACAATAAACATAGACAGCTCAAAGAAGAAATACCCAACTAATGGTAGCTAGCTAGTAAAAAGGTAAAATCTAACAACATAACTAATTAGTACTAAAACTTATCAAGTGAAAGAAAAAAAAAAAAAAAAAAAACAGAGCACACATTCAAGCATATATATATAATTATGCATATACTCCATTATTTTAATACTATAATAATATTCATACAAGAGCTCCACCAGTCATCAATTCCAATGGCATATTATATGTATAGGAAAATGTTATACAAATTACTCAGTAGAGAGAGAAATAAAGTATATACATGTATATTTTTTATATTTATATTTATACAACTAAGATACACTTATACAAATTATTGTATTATTGAGTGGAAACAAAGTCGAGAAGTTGGAAACCTTGCAAATCCAAATCCACAAAAACAATGGAAGGAAACGACATGAAATGAAAAATAATCATAAGCTCCGTTTTAATGATTCAAATAATTTATTTTATAAGATCTTCAATAGAAGCGATGCCACTACATGGATTATGAGGTTCCATCTACCTATCACTGTACCAAAAATCTTGAATTTTTTTTTCTCAGGGTAAACTTGTATTTTATAACTAATTGATCTTATTAAAAAAAATAAGAGACTCCATCATTAGAAATCAAAATATTCTTTATTATGTTTCTCTTCTCAACACTCAAACCAAATGAAAGATAAATGGTTGAATAGTTATTTGATCACGTATATAAAAAATGATGTGCTTGATACTATTGACAATGAGGTTATTATGTGATAATTCAAAAAATGGCACCTTGTTGAATACGATTGTAATAGTTTATATATATATATTTGTTAAAACAATAGTATTTTATTTGAAGGTGGAGAAGTTCAAATGTTAATAATAAAATTTGCGGAGCTAAAAATTTTTGAGTTACCCCGTCTACAAAATTTTCTGAAGTCGCCATTATCCCTCAATGTATATCATTCAAAAAATAAATTTTATGGATCCAATAATCATAATATTATTACTTAATTGTGTTTGACTTTAAAAAATAGATGGTCTATTTTCAAAATTGTATATAACTTTTATTTTATCGGAAACAAATGCAAAAAAATAAAAATATTATGATTATCAAATCGAATGAATTTTTTAATGGATGATGTGCATTGAAGGCTTTACAAAATGAACTGTTTAGATTATTGAAATGAGACTCATAGTAAGCTTATGAACCTTTCAAATTCTCTCATTTTGACATGTGAATATGAAAGAAGTCAAACCTTTTAAATTTCTCATTTACAAATCTAACAAAAAAATTAAAAAAACATTTTCATTTTTTTTATTCATTAATTACACTTTTCCTCTCAATTATCATTAAATATTTTATTTTTTTAATTTCAAAATTGTACATTTAAAACTCTCAATCAATAAAAAATTATACAAATACCTCCTTCAAAAGAAAATGAAAGTAAAATAAAGAACAGAGCGAGAACACACCCACCCTCCATCAAATACCTCCTTCAAAAGAAAATGAAAGTAAAATAAAGAAGAGAGCGAGAACACACCCACCCTCCATTATTCAAATGTGATGATTCAATTTTATAGGAGATATAATCAAAAAAAAAAAAAATACGAGTTATAACCAAATATCAATATAATTAAAGAATTTTTTTTATCATAATCAACATTACAATGAATCATAATTAAAACTCCTATGATTTATAATCAAAATCACAAAAGCGTAACTAAGTGGTCACCATAGAATTTTCAAATGATAATTACTCACAATATATATATATATTAATTTGCTTGTATCAATACAAAGTATGCTTTACATATATAATTACTAAAAATTATTTACAAAGATTAAAAAAAATGAAGAAATCATTACAAAATTTTAAAAAGATAAAAAAAATAAAAAAAAAATAAAAATAAACTTATTTATTTTTTACCTTATAATTTATTAAAAATTAGTTTACAATAAGAAATAATAAATAAAAAAATATAATACCAAATCAAAATTAAATCAACTACCTAAACTATTACTTAAGCAATACTTCATCTATTATTTTTAGTTACAAAATTAAAATTAGATAAGGGTCCTTTAATTTTGTTAATTCTCTCTCTCTCTCTCTCTCTCATCCCTACAGTTCACAACCCATATCTTACTCCTGCACATTCACCGCTAAGCCTAATTTGGGAATTTGGCTTTTAACCTATTCTAAATCACATTATCTCTCTATTTTTTTACACGTTTTTTCAAAAAAAATTAAAAAAAGTGAAAAAGTCAGCTTTTAACCAACTTCCCAAAACAATCCCTAAAAAAAGATGATAGAGATGGATAAAGGTAATTTTTTTTCCTTTATAGAATTTGTATAATTTAAATTTTTAATTCATCCTTGCCTTTCTTGGGCACGTTGAATGTTAGTCTATAGTACATTTTGTTTAAAAAATGTATGGTACATCGAAAATCAATGGCTCAGATTGAGCCACATCATTAAAAGTGACCTGGTAAGCAGGTCACTTTTTATAGTTATGAGCCAAAATCATATTTGTTCATAACTAGAATCAAATTAATCATAACTTTTAGTTATGAGCTCTCTCATCACTTATCTCATAACCATATCTCATAACCAGCGCCATTTTGTTGATAACCAATATCACATATTTCATAACTACAATCACATATCTCATAACTACATCTCATAACCAATATCCTTTAGCTCATAATCACACCACTCTGATCATAACCACTATCACATATCTCATAACTATTAATCACATATCTCATAACTACTACTCATATAGCTCATAACCACATCTTATAACCAATCCCCATAGCTCATAACCACATCTTATAACCAATCCCCCTTTGACTCATAACCAACATTACATATCTCATAACCAACACCCTTTTGCTCATAACCACATCACTTTGATCATAACCAATATCACATATCTTATAACTAATAACCACATATCTCATAACCAAACACCCTTTTGACTCATAACTACATCACTTTGCTCATAACCAAAATCACATATCTCATAATCAACAATCATATATCTCATAATCATTACCCACATATCTCATAACCAACATTCTTTGGCTCATAACTAACATCACATATATCATAACTACTAATCATATATCTCATAACACCCTTTGGCTCATAGTCACACCACTTTGATCATAATTAACATCACATATCTCATAACCATTAGTCATATATCTCATAATCAATACTCTTTGGCTCATAACCATACCACTTTACTTATAACCACTAATCACATATCTCATAACCAACATTCTTTGGCTCATAACCACACCACTTTACTCATAACCGCTAATCACATATCTCATAACCAACATTCTTTGGCTCATAACCACACCACTTTACTCATAACCACTAATCACATATCTTATAACCACATCTCATAACCAATACCTTTTGGCTCGTAACCATACCATTTTGATCATAACCACCATCACATATCTCATAACCACATCTCATAACTAACATCATTTTCACCCATAACCCCTAACTTTGATCATAACCAACTCAAAACCACTAACCACATATCTCTATTTTAGATTTATTTACTAAATACAATAAAAAGGGTAATATACAAACAATATACATTTTAAAATATTTATATACACATAGACATACATATAAATAATTTGACTAAATTTTAATAAAAATTGTGTTGAAAAATTTTATCTACGATTCACTACAAGAAAAGTGGGCTTATGAGATGGAACTTTTTGCGACGGCACAACTTGCCGTCTCAAAAAATGTGATTTTTTGAGACGGCACAACTTGCCGTCTCAAGCAAAAAATGTGACTTTTTGAGACGGCATAACTTGCTGTCGCCAAAAAATGTGACTTTTTGAGACGGCACAACTTGCCGTCGCAAAAAATAGAGTATTTGTGACGGCAGAAATTGTTGTCGTAAAAAAAATAGAGTATTTGCGATGCCAGAGATTGCTGTCGCAAAAAAAAAAAAAGAGTTTTTTGCGATTATAATACATACCGTTGCAAAAAAATAAAAATAAAAATAAAAATAAAATATATATATATATATATATATTGTGGCTTTGAGACACCTTCATATATATATAGTCATAAAATTGTTTAAATAAATGCAACGGTATTTTTCTGTTACAAAAAAAAATAAAAATGATGTCGTCTTACTCTTTTGAACATTTCTCTTTTCACCAATTTTTTCATCTTTCTATCTCTCTTCTCTCTCTCTCTCTCTCACTCATCACTCTTCTTTGTCTCTCTATGTCTCTGTCTCTCTTCTCTTTCTCTCTCTCACTCATCACTCTTCTCTGTCTGTCTGTCTCTCTTTCTCTCTGTGTCTCTCGTCCATCTTTCTTCTCTTTATCTCTCTCATCTCTCTTCTCTCTCTCTTCTCTTTATCTCTCTCGCTCATCTCTCTCTGTCTCTCTCTCGTTTATCTCTTTTTGCTCTTTTTTTTCTCTCTCTCTCTCTCTCTCTCTCTCTCTCTTTTCATCCATTTTTTCATCTCCATCTCTCTCTTCTCTTTCTCTCTCTCTCTCTCTCTTACTCATCATTCTTCTCTCTCTATTTGTCTCTCTCTCTCTCTGTGTCTCTCACTCATCTATCTCTTCTCTCATCTCTTTTCTCTCTCTGTCTCTTTCGTTCATCTCTCTTCTCTTTATCTCTCTCGCCCATCTCTCTTCTCTCTATCTCTCTCATCTCTCATCTTTCTCTGTCTCTCTCACTCATCTCTCTATCTTTCTGTCTGTCTCTCTATCTTTCTCATTGTCTCTCTCGTTCATCTCTCTTCTCTCTATCTCTCTCTGTCTCTTTTCTGTCTCTCACTCTCTATCTCTATCTCTATCTCTATCTCTTTCTCTTTCTCTTTTTCTCCCTCTCTCTCTCCCACTATGTTTGTGTTGCTCACTCTCTCCCTCCCGTCTTCTCTATTTACTGAGCTCCCTCTCGATTTATCGATCCACTACAAGAAAATGCACTTTTAGCAACCACTTTGTCTCTCTCTCGCTCATCACTCTGTCTCTGTCTCTCTCTCTCTCTCTCTCTCTCTCTCTCTCTCTCTCCTTTATCTGTCTCTTATTCATCTCTCGCTCACCACCCATCTCCTCTACCACCTTCACTACTACTGCAAACGCCATTCCACCACCACCACTACTTCCACTGTCGCCACTTCACCTCTACGACTACCATGACTACTATCATTGCCACCACTCCACTACCACTACTACTACTACTACTACTACTACTACTATTACTATTACCTCTCATCCACCGCCGCCACTCCATCTCCCATACCACTACCACAACTTCATCACTAATCTCCTTCGCCATCACCACCACCACCACCACCTCTTATCCATCACTTTCACCATTACTGTTGCTCCCTTTCCTCTACTACAAAAAATTTGTTTGGTTATAGGTTTTTTAATAGAGTGTTGAATTGAGTTTTGAATTATATGTAGAATTGAGTTTTGAAAGTTTGATGTGACATATGAAATAAAAAAAATTGTTTGGTGATGAGTTTTCAAAACTTAATTCAACATATAATTGATAATCAAATACACAACTCATAACTTGATATCCGTATTTTTGATCAACAGTCATAACCAAACTATTTTTAAAATACTCAAATAAAAAAATGTTTTTTTTTTCAATTAATTGTTTTTAAGTAATATTTTTGATTATTTTTTTTTCAAATCATTTTTTTTTCAAACAACTTCTATGTCAATTATTTTCTGCCAATTAATTTTTTAGGCCTGTATAAACATTAAAAATATTTAAAATATTTAGAAAATTAAAATATTAAAAATATTTAAAAAATTAAATATTAAGAATATTAAAAATATTCCGAAAATCTAAACCTAACAAAACCTCAATTTCCCCCCTTTTTTTTCATTTCCTTTCAGGTTTGTAGAGCCCAAGTTTCGGAGCCCTAACTTTCGAAACAACACTGTCTCTCTCTCTCTCTCTCTCTCTCTCACACACACACTCTCACGGAGGCGACAACAAGCGGCGATAGTGGTGGCTAGCGACAATTGGCGATCGGCGACAATGGCGGCGAGCAGCGATCGAATCATCGATTCGAAGGTATTCTTCTCTTCTCTTCTATTCTCTTCTTCTCTGCTCTTCTCTTCTCTTCTCTTCTCTTCATTGCTCTATGAGATTTGGACCTCTCTCTCTCTCTGTTTTTGATTTGGACCTCTCTTCTCTTCTCTTCTCTTCTCTTCTCTCTCTTCATTGCTCTATGACATTGGGAAGTGAAGGTGAAGAAGATGTGAGATGGCTTGACAGTGGTCTGCAGGAGGCTATGGATAATTTATTAGAAGGGCGTTCTGCTGGGCAATTTGATACATTTTATTTTCCAGATGATGATAATTTGTACAGTTCAAAAATTAGAGAACTATTAAGCAGGTTTGGATCTGATTATTGAAGGCATTAGGCATTTTGGTACTTTGTAATGATGACTTTTATAGGAGGTTTTGTTCATGTTGTAGGAGAAGAGTCTCTAATCTTCTTCGAATGATTTCCGTGAGAGCCTAGACCAATTGATAAATCATATGTGGAAAGGAAAGTTTATGCTTCGGTTGGCTGGGAACTGGATGGAACTTCATCACCCTCTCCAAACTCTCCAGCATTGGTGGTGCAAGATGTGCAGCAGAGTGGAGATCAGAACCAGGGTCAGTTGGATGATGTGAGGGGTCCACTTGTTCTTCCTTCAATGCCCTTTTAGGACCAGGAGTTGCAAGATGATAACTGGCCTCGAAACAACTTGCATCAATGCTCGCGCAGTGTGAGTTTATCCCAAATCAAGTATTGCTGTTTTTTTTTTTGCACAGATTTTCTCAATTACTTCAATTAGCCTTAAAAAATGAAAACTTATCTTGGCACATAAAGGGTGAAATTTTGTATGTGAAAAGCTCAAGTTTTGCTTGTGAAAATTCTTTGACTGAAATATGAATTTCTTTGTGGTTCAAATTTTATTCTTTGGGTTTGGTTTTGTTACAAATCTATGACACAAGAATGGGTTTCTATGAAATAGATATGTTATGTTATTATTTGGCTTTATATATTTGGTAGTTTAGCATTATTAGTCCTATTTTGTTCTTAGTTAGTTAATTTTAAATTTTAAGTTGTTATGGGATAGTTTTTAAAATTTTCACTATGTGTACATACTTTTAGTCCTATTTTTCATCCTTTTTGGCCTAGCAATAAATAAATAAATAAAACTTCAATTTACACCTGTCAAATGAATTTCAGTTTATTTATTAGTTGAGTTTTATAGGCATGGCAGCATGGGCTAGATTTACGCTAATTGGTAGGCTCCTGTTGATTGTGATACATGCTGCTGATTGTGATTTTGAGCAAGTCTTCATGAAGGGGGAATTTTTTTCTTACTTCTTATATTAGCTCATTTTTGGTATTAATAATTGTTTGTTTACTTTGGTTATGAAGTGTCAGTTTTCTCTTGCATAAACCACCTCCTGCAAACAAACATGGGCAATTAAGTTATATATATTTAACTCTTTTTGTTTTTATTTTCTATGTTTTATCCTCAATATTTGAAATTGCAGAGAAATTTTATGCACTTAATTAGTCTGCTTTTCTAACATCTTGTGCTTTACTGTTTTCCAAAACTAGCATGAAAGACATTCATAATGTTTACTTGTAGTTTGCATTTGTGGAATGTCAGTATGGGCCACTGATTTTCTTGAAGGTTCTGGGGATCTTTGCTTAGCTGATCACAAGAATTGACGATGTGGCCTGCATACCCGAGGTATATTTTGTTATCATTGTGATATTTTGTCCAGAAGGAAATATTATGTAAGCTTTTTTATTTTTATTTTTTAAAAAATTTGTCCGGAAGGAAAAGGCACTGGACTAAATTTCTGAGTGATTTAAAAGAACAAGCTTGATTTTTGGAGTGGGGCTTGTAACCCCCTAGCATATGATGAATCTGCTAGTTCTTTCTGTTGCCAAATGTGATTTTGGGCAAGTCTCCATGACCATAAGTGTTTTCTGTAGTAGCAACATAATATAGAACATTTAGGTTTACAATCTATTTCAAATTTATCCATATGGATTCACTGCCTTGCCTACTTGATTAACAATTTTAAACATCAAGATGGAAAAACTGTTTAAGGCATTCATTTCAAGCCTACATTGAGGTGCTCATTTCTAACCCTAGCACAACTCTAGTTTAGAAGTGCCTGCTCGAGTTGAGTTGCGGTTGGAGTTATTATTGTAGTACTATGCCTTGTCCCATGGATGCACGAAAAACTGGAGCTTTTTTATTTTCAATTTTTTATTTTTTAGTTTTGGATAAATTTGTATTTTCAAATATTTAGATGCTAAACTTAATTTACCACAAACATTAAGTAGTGAATAAACTCTAAATGCTTTCAATTTTCCATGTTATATTTTTGCTGGCACACCATATTTCTATTACAAGTTACAACCATTTAGATTTCAGGTGAAATAGTGCATAGTGTCAATTTTGATTGTCTATCCCTTAATTCTGTTGCGGATTAAGTCTTGCTAGAGTCATAAAATTCTAAAGAAGCATGGGCATGAATTCTGTTGGATTCATTTGTTGTTGATTATGTTGTTGTCTTCTTTCTCTAGTTCTATTTTGTAGTTAATTCTTAGCTTTAATTAGTAGATTTATAAGCAGTATTTATGTTTCTTGATCATAAGCTTAATTGGAAGATATAGAAGCACTGTTTTTGTAGGTTAGTCATATAAGTATGTTATGTTGTGTTTGGGACATTGTGTTGCTGAGAAAATATGCAATGAGGGAAAGAAAAGGAGTCTGCAAATCTTTTTTTTTTTTTTTTTTACAAGAATTGTATTTGAGGAATAGAACAACAAAAAAAGTTTGGTCTATGGAGTTAAAATACGTTTGCATGGCATTACATGAGCACTTTTTGTCCACCTTTTTACTGATGATGAGTGACCGAAGGACTACATGAAACAATAAGGGTTGAAGTCTAGGACTTAATTGTTACAATTAAAAGGTGAGGGACAAAAGTGAAATTCAAATAAAAGTTAAGAGGGTAAAAGGTGTAATTTACCCTATGTTATATATAAACACTATGCTGAATGTGTTCAAGGACTTTCTGCTTTGTGATTTTAAATTATCAAATACATTTGGATATCCTGGGAGGCCAACTTTCTGCTTTGTGTTCAAGGTGTAATTTATCTCTTTTTTTTTTTCTTTTTCTTTTGATTATGACAATTGATCTGTTTCATTTCCAGGATATCATGGAAGAGCCTTGTGTTGCTGCTGATGGGTACACTTACTATCGCAAAGCTATACAGACATGGCTTGAGGAGAATGATAAATCCCCAATGACAAATTTGCCATTGCCAACTAGGAATCTAATTCCAAATTATACACTTCTTTCTGCTATTAGTGAGTGGAAATCTGGAAAACAATGACATCGTTTTGTTTGTAACTTTTTTTTTTTTGGTGGGGTGGGGGTAGAATTTCTTAGAAGAATTATTCCTTTTATTTAGTTGGATTTTGTTCCAAATATGAAGGTTTTAAATTATTAGAAATATGTATATAATAATTTGAAATGATAGGATTGTGATGGAACAATATGTACAGGTTGCTGATGAACAATAAGAATGTTCCGTGTGTTGCAAGTAGAGAGAGTGATAGCTATAACGCATGACGTTATTTAGTGGCGTTCTAAATGACATTTTTGAAAAAATGCCACTTTTTTTTTCTCCTTGATTCTGAAATATGAGAAAAATTACAATCAATATTTTGTCCAAAGCGTAGCATTTCAGAAGATATGCACTGAAAGATTCAACACAATTATGAGGCCCCGTTTGCCAAGATTCTAAAATATAGTACAAGCCAAAGAATTTAACTAAAGAAGGCAGCTTGATGTAATAACAAACAAATCTAAGCCAAATATGTGCAAAAAAATATTTAAACTAAATAAGTCCAAAAAAACAACAAAAATTTAATGCCTTTTTCACAATTTTAGTAAAGGATTATAAGCAAATGTCTTTCTTTGCCTCAAAGAACTTGCCTTCTCCCTTCTTTTTCTTCTTCTCGACTTGCTTTGCAAAATATTTGTCATCAAACTTTTCAACATTGTCCAGTTCCAAAAAAAAAAAAAAAAAAAAACTTTTCAACATTGACGCCAGAGATGTCCACCTTGGTCGAAGTATCAATCAAATAAGATTGATTTACATGTCTAAGAGGAACACCATTAAGCTTGAAAGGTCCTGTAGAAGCAATGGAGAAAATGAGACAGTAATTCAAAAGCTACTCAACAATATCTTACCAAACCAAGTGAAAAAAACACGCCTAATGGAAATCGTAGGGCTGCCCTTGGGAGTGCACAATTCCACAATGGTATTCTTTACCAAACGAGCTCGTACTACTAACAAAATCAAGCAATGGTAATGCTATCTATCAAGACCAGATCAAGAATTGCAATCCTTCCAAATCATATATTGTATAAGTCATGAACAAGTAAATTTTCCAAGGACCAACCACGGATCTCATGAGAATATAGCAATCAATACAGCCAAGTCAAGTCAAACTAATATTTATGCAACAAAGCAACAGTAATCATACTCTATGATTCCACATACACAATTTTATGTGACTAAGCAACACCATTCATAGGATATCCAACATCAAACTATGCAGCATCACATAAACTAACAGGTATTTGCCATCATCAAACCCAAGAACATAAGAGAGAATAAAAATAAAATAAAAACCCACCTTGCAAAAATTAAAAATTAAAAATTAAAAGATACAAATTTAGTACCTTAGGTAGTGATGACTCAGCTCTTGCATGGAGAAGACATTTTTTAATCTAAAAGTACTATGTATTTACCAACTTGCCAAGTTTAGAACAAAAGAAAAAAGATGCAAGCCCTCAAATATTCAATTCCCTATAGGTCTTAAAAAAATTCAGAATTCAAACATAAGAACCCAAAACAAACATTTGAACAAGTGGAATCAGCTATGGCAAAATCAAAAGATGGTAGGCACACTACAACATATAAAAGTTTTAGAGACCAAATGTTTTGGTCTCTAAAAGTGAAAATTTTGTTGTAAAAGACATTTAAAGACCAATTTCCATCTTCATGAGGATAGTTGCTAAAAGGTCGTCCCGAAAAGTAAAAAATAAGGCATTTAGCGACAAAATTTTGAAAATGTCACTAATAAATAGACTTTTAGGGACAAAATAATTTGGTTTGAGGCAAAAAATTTGATCCCAAAAGGATAATAATTCATCACTAATGTCCAATTTTTGTTGCTAAAATTATAATGATGACACTTTTCCAACAAAATTATTTGGTCTCTAAAAAATAATTTTGTCCCTAAATTTTGGTCTCTAAAACCTTAATTTTTTGTAGTGACAATAACTTGAGAGAAGAAATCAACAGAAGTATCACAAATTTAAAACTAATGAGAAGGTGCATTATGTTCTTGTATACAGCTTGTTATTGAGGTGGTTGTTTGTAAGCAGCACGTCACCTATTTCTTAGTGCGATGGTTGCATGTAGGACACATGTAATAGGTGGCTACATGCAAAACCATGTCACTTGCCATTGAATGTTTGCATGAACATCATGTGTCACTAGCTTGTTGTGGAGTGGTTGCATTGTATGTCTACCACTAGTCCACTTCTTGTTATTTTGTAGTTTTTCTATTCCAAAGTACTTCATAAGGAAGTAACTTCCTTGGCTACTTATATATAGGGTTGTAATTACTCTTTTTAAGGATGTCTTTGAAGAACTGAAACTTAAGATTTTGAGATTTTATTTTAGCCTTACTTTGTTATTTCTTGTGGCTTGGTTTTGAGACCCACAACTCGTGGAATTTGACCCTTACTTGCTAGATTTTGCATAAATCAATCCTAAAATTTGATTTTACAAAGTTTGAGAAAACTGCCCCCCACCCCCCAAAAGAGGAGTTTTTTCCAAGTTTGATCCTAGTCAAAGAAGTCAAAACACGCAGCACCAAAAGGGCCATACTTTTGGAGATCATAACTCAGAAATGTGGTTCTAAAAAAGCCTTTTCCATCCCCAACTTAGTTTCTTGGTAACTATGATTGAGACCACCACCATTTATATAAACATGTTTATTGTAATAACTCAACTAACTAATTGTCAAATAAGCCTAGAAATAAAATAGTCTACATAGATATTTTATATTTATTATATACATACCCCATGTATTCTAAGGATCTTTTTTCTGTCAAAAAACTACAAAAATAACATCTTTCTCCAAGAAAGACAATCCTGATATTGCATCCTTTGCTAGCAGTGGTAACCATAATGATCACATCTTATCCTCAAGAGTTCAAGAATGCCTCCAGCAAAAAACAAAAACAAAAACAAAAAAATTTGGTGGCATTGGATCAAATATACATTCACAATCCACATTACAAACTTCAACACTTTGAATGATATTGCAGTTCAAGAAAAAAGCAAATATCACAATCACAAAGTTAAAAAGCTACATAAAATATTGTTGTACTAAATGCCCATTATTAGCAAATATGGTGCTATTAACTTTATTTTATTGGCTGCAAATACGGTGCTATTGTTAACAGGCATCAATCTTGTCAGATTTGCTTTTCCTATTTCTAATTAGATAACCAATCAATGTTTCAAATTAGATTTCAAATATAATTCTAAAAAGCTCATCTTTGAGAAAAAAACTAACGTCGATCATTTTTTATTTTTTTACTTTTTAAAAAGGTAAGGAAACAACAACTGCCATGCCATTTGAACTGCTCGTAGGTAGTAATTCAAAGCTGGGACAATGGAGTACATACACTAGTATGATCCCTAAAACAATGGAGTACCTACTACACTACAATGCAGTCAAAAGAACTCATGACAATAACCAATTAGTGATCCCCAAGACAAAGGTAGCCTTTCTATAGTCACTGCAAAGTCCCTTTCTCTAGTAATAACATGCATTGCAGTAATCAGCTACTTGGTCATATCATGGCAAACAATACGCTGCCAAGACCAGCCATGATATTGCTCCCATTATTTGCACAACTACCGCGCACCTAAATAGTAAATACAGAGTCTCTAACAAGGTAGCCCACGTAAAAGAGTATTTTCTGAACTGATTACAACCATGTCAATTAAAATTCTAAACTAATTCTCTGCAGATTATTGCTCCTATCAAATAAATTAATCGTTACAAACAACTCTGCACTCAGTTCTGATACAAATTCAAGAAGACGTACATTCAATATAAAAATTTCAAGTTCTAAACTTTACTTTAACAATGAGATTCTTATTTTATTTTTTATTTTTAGTCTCTGCATTCAAAGAAAAAACAAGAATTAATTTAAAATAGTATAGATTATCATATATGAATGATAAACCTGCATTTGATATTTTAGAACTTAGTTACAACTGGGATCTACCATTTACGTGGAATTTTCCCGCAAAGAACTTCAATGTAGGTAAAGTTTTTAAAAGAATTGATATTCTACATGATTTATCTCTACTAATTACTTCATGCTATAATTCTTTAATAATTTATATACATGGTTATGGATGAAGAAAACTAGGTTTGCTCTGAGTTCTAACTGGATCAGAAAAACATTGTGCCAAAGTTTCAACTTGAATCAATCCATGTTTTCTTTTTTCTTCCTCCCCCTTACTCTTCATCTTCCATTCTAATTCAAATAAAATCAAACTGATGAGCTTTTTCTATGAATCTCATCCAATATAATAGAGCAATCAATCACCAATCTAACAATTGCAAAGTGAAAAATCTAGAAACCTCCTTGATGTTGATTTGTGATTATGTATTAATTTTAAGCAAAATATAACAATCCCAATCAAACAATCAAGACAAAAGAGACACAATGATTTTACGTGGAAAAAACCACAATTGGACACCTCCAATTGTGATAAAAAAAACCACGGGCAACAGCCACAAGAACAATCCACAGAAGAATTAAAGGAATTACACAGGTATACACTCAATGATCTAGCGAATCCACAACGCCTAATTGAACCAAACTCTATGTGCCTCTTCCAACCCCATCTTCACCACGGAATTGTCTTTCTGATGAGCCACTCCGGATTCCACCAAAGCTTCAGGCTCGAATTCTTCAGAATCCACAACTGAAGAACAACTCTCTCTTTTGTGTATAACAAACAAACCTTTGATGTACTCTCTTTAAACCATGAGTTGAATACTCAATAAAACATCAAAGAAAACTAAACAAAATATCTCCAGATATAACCCTTAAGAACCAAAAAGAAGATCTGGAGGAAAAATTAATGAGTAGTCTAGTTTTGGGAGAAAACCAACTACTTATAGAAAATCCAAAGTAATCCTGTTTTTGGAAAAAAAACCAACTTCTTAAAGGACTCCAAAATAATCATAGTTTTGGAAGAAAATCAACTTCTTAGAGAAATCCAAAGTAATCCTAGTTTGACCCAACAAGTGAATTTAAAAAATTACAATCTTGGGTTTGATCCATGGAATTTGACAACAAAGGGTCCTAACAATCTCCCCCTTTGTCAAATCCCGGACAAAACCATGCTAAAACAGTTTTCCTAACAAAAACACTAAAACAATTTTCTAATCAAAACAAAAACAACACCACCAACTAGGAACCAACACTCATAACCAAATCTAAAATCCATGCTCTTGAACAATTATCCTGAAAGAAAACAACCACACAAGCCAACCAAAATCTGTGGAACTGGATTAAATAACAAAAGATAAATCCATCCATAAACAAAATACTATCCAAATATACTATCCATCCATAAACATAAGACAAAATTATCTTAAAGCATGAGATGGAAAATATGAATAGATGCGACTTGGAGATTTTAAGAACATGTAGCATGAAAACCTGAAAACTAAGACTTATGCACCCGACACATGACATGAATACATGAAATCCTAAGACACACCGGACAACATTAATCCCTTTTCTTTTTTTTTTTCACGAATTGACAAAGGAAGCTCAAACAATAAAGAAGCCAATGCAAAGCAACATGCAAACCAACTAATGCCAATCTCCCGTACCAAACAAAACAAAGTGTTCATGCTAACAAACTCTTGCAATGATAAACCAAACTCCCCCTCACTAAAAACAATGAACAAGAAAAAAAACGACAAAAATAATATGGTGGAGCAAACAAGAAATTTCAGATTTGTACCTTGAAACACACAAGATTATCCAAGAAGCACAATTACTTGAAAACACAATGTGCACAGCCTATAGAAGATTCCTCATGAAAGAAAGTGATGCATTATGTGAAAAGCATAGATCCCATGAGAAAAGTGTGTATGTGACTCTTGGAGTTCGACAAACACTAGATTTAATCCTGGTAGTGATCTGAAGTTGAACCTCCGACAAGAGAATCTAAGCACAACAAAGGAAAGTCAAACCACTAGGAATCAAGGGGTATTTGGTGAGTAAATGTGGAGGCTCCCCCTCAATCAATGAATCCTTTATTTTTTTCTTTCTTTTTTTCACATCTTTTTCTTTTCTTTCTTTTGCACATTTTTTTTCTTTTTCACATTTTTTTGTCTTTCTTTTGCACACTCATTGGCGGCTGACATGCTCAAGAGTATGGAAACCGAACCAGAGAAGCATGGATATAATAAGGATGGCCTGGTTGGTGACTCTGAGGTAGCCTTTTTCTCATGGCTGGACTATAAAGAATAGAGGGGAAAGCCATGGAGATGCAAAAAGATGGAAGATGGTTAAGAGACTCAACATCACCCATGATATGCTAGTATAGGTCAATTCCTCTAGAAAAGCAAGATACCATGCTAGAAGTCCATAAAAAAAACAGATCACTAAGGCAGAAGGCTCCGATATTTGCTAATCCAAGAGTATGTACAGAATGAGACATACTAATAAAAAAAACACACACTCCAAAATGAGTAATGACCACAGAAAGCACACACATATTAACATGTAATGGTTATTCTCATCAATTCCAATATGCACCAAGGACATTTCAAAAAAAATTCAAACTTGCAAACCATACTAAGAAAATCTTTTTGGGTTTTTTTTAAAATTTTTTTTAAATTTTTTTTCTTTTTCTAAACAAAGCAAGACAAAAAAAAAAAACAAACATTCACACATTTTTTTTTTATTATTAAAACAACAACTAAAACAAATAAACAAAAACCCAAAAACAAATAAACAAATTAACACAAGTCAAGTTGTCTCACCCAAACCTTTTTGGTCTTAACAAAATCAGGTCTAGCGGTCTTGGTAAATGACGTGGTGTTGTGAACATCCTCATGAATCTTGGTATTCTGCCTAGACATGTAAGTCGAATTTCTACCCTTTTGAGGCACTCTCCCATGCAACTTATAACAATAAGGGCGAATATGACCATGCATACCACAATGATGACAAATAAAAACAGGGTGTACCTTCTTTTCTTTTACCTTACCAACTCTAGGGAGTATGAGAAGTCTTTCCTCTTGTTGAATCTTTTGTCCTCCCTTTCCTTGAGTTCTTGTATCATGAGATGTGGAAGCACTCTGTTTTGCTCTCTCTTATCTCCAAAGCCAATGCCACTCTTGTCTGAACAGATTTGTTGAGACCCAATGATATCCTCCAAAGTCTTTGATCCTTTGTTCCAAAGACCAATGGTAACCATGGCACACTTGAGTTCTTCCTCTTTCTTGATCATTAGTTCTTCCAAAGCAACTTGAGACATCTCTAGAGTTTCAATCTTTTCTTCATTCATGGCATGGGTTTCCTGTAGCTCATTCCTCTCGGTCTCACAAGTCAACAGTTTTGCACAAAGAACTTGTCGATCATCAGCTATCTTGATGGCATTGATCCTAGCCTCGGAAATCTCCTCCTTAAGTTTGACATTCTCACTTTCACATGCTTTGAGTTTCTTTGTGAGTTTGTCATTCAACTTGAATAATGTAGCACTTGAGCCCTTTAAAGCTTTTGGTAAATGTATTTGAACCCTTTATTTTATTTTGGGAATCTTTGGTGTTGTTGTACCTTAGTTTTGGAGGTGTACAAATTGATTTAAACTTGTTAGGATTGCTCGTTCATGCTCGTTCGTGTTGAAAAGTTGTTTGGAAACTTGAAAATCATGTTCTGGGGTCGACACCGGTCTTGTGGTGTCGACACCTTCTCTTTTGGTTGGCCGCAAGGGTCGACACCAAACTGTGGAAGGGTCGACCCTTGTTCTGAAATTACCCACTGCATTTTGGTGTCGACACCAGCCTAGGGAAGGGTCGACACCTGCAGTGCAGTCACACTTGGTGTTCCAGATTCCTTCTTGGGTGTCGACACCTGTGTTGTGAAGGGTCGACACCTGCGACTTTTTCCCATATTTTCTCACGGTTTGGACCTACTTTTTGGGGATATTTTGACTAGATACTTTGGGTTGACTTTGGGGCTTATTTCTAATTTTACCTAGTGCTATAAATAGGCCCTCACTTGACCCTTTTCTTTATTTTCTTTCTCTCTTTTCTCCCTCTAAACCGTGGGTCTCTCTCTCTCTCTTCAAAACCACTTTTTGCTCAAAAGTCTTTAGATCTACTCTCTTGGAAGCATCTTCTTGCCTTACTCCTTTGAGAAAGATTGTAGATCTCGTCAAGAGCTTCGTTTTGATCCAAGTAGAAGTTGGTTTCGACAACTTTGAGGTTTCAACCTTTTTGCTCATCTTCTCTTCCAAGCTCGAGGTAGGGATTCTCCTTGTTTCTTTTCAATACTCCATCTATAGATAGACATGTGGTAGTTTTTGTATTGCATGAAAATTATATCATGTTGGATTTGTTGAAAATCATGAGGTTGAACCTTGGGTTGGTTGTTGAATTTGGGTTTATTATCATTAGTTGTGGTTTAGGCTAATTGGAGTGTTAATTAGCATGTTGTTGTTGAATAGAGAGGAAACCCTAATTTTTATTTGATTTAATAAATTAGTAGAGGGGTTTTGATCTTTGGGCAAATACTTGTGTATTTTGGGTCTTAAATGAGGTCATTGTTGTTTGTTATAGATGATTGATTCTTTTGATCAATATTGAAAAAGAGGGAGGAAAACCCTAATTGAATGATTATGACTTAATTTGCATAATTAATTTGGAATGGCTTTGAAAAGAATGTAGTGGATTAAAATGGGTTATGGTCTTATTGTCCACGGAATATGATTTGTGTGAAACAAAAGGTATGGTGTGGTTTTGTGAAAAACAAGAGAAAATGGAATTTGTTTTGCGAAATGGAAAAGATACTTTTGAATGAAGTATGAGAATTGGATTGTTGTAATTTGAGTGTTGAACACATATATGTGGAGGTTGTATCTTTAACTACCATGTTAATGTTGTTGTTGGGTTTGTAATCTCATGATAATTAAGACTTTTAATAGATGTACTAAATACCTGCATCTAGAGGTTTTGTCCTTGGTCATCGGTGGAGGGTGACGTGGTTGTGTTGAATTGTCGTGTATGCATTATACCTATGTGTTCATCTACTTTAACACATTGTTGGTATCTTGTTAGTTTATGTGTATGTAGTACACATGTTGATTATGCCTTGTTGTATTGTGGCTGTTGGTGTTATACCCTGCACTGAGAATCAGAGGTACCGTTACCTTCCAGCTAGCGCCTGGAGAACTGACTGCGCTGATAATCGAAGGCACCATACCCTTCCAGCTAGTGCCTGGTAAACTGGTAGTTTGTTGTGAGAAGTGTATCTTTGGCTGACTACGCACATAGCTAGTAGAGCAAAGTTTTGTTGTTATTGTTTCAGTGCATCTGGGAGCATTGTGGATTGTGTTGGTTACAGTTTTGGAGGGCCGAGTTGCCTCATTGGTTTATCTTATGCATGTAGTTGAGTTGTTATCTCCATTTTATAAAGGTATGCATGTTTAGTTATGATAGAATTGGGATTGAACCAAAATGCCCTTTTGTCTTTTGGAAGTGTGAAGAAAATTGAACATTTTAGAAATATGTTTGAAAAGGCACATCTGTTGTGTAGCACTTGTGTCTTTTTTTTAAGGCTTTTTTTTGTATGCCTTCATTCTATTTTGGGAACCTTTGGTGTGTTTGTTGGAAGTCCCACATCGGTTACAAGATATATTTTTAGGTGGACAAACTTCTATATGTTTGTTGGAAGTCCCACATCGGTTACAAGACACATTTTAAGGTGGACAAACTCCTATATATAGGTGCAAGTGCATAGGGTTAGTATCAACTTCTATGGTTCTTTTCTGGTTTATAAGCCATTACGAACCGAGCTTGAGTTATAAATTTTAGTTGTGCCGAGCTGGATTTTGGCCATAGTTCCATTGGGATTTTGGCCATAGTTCCTTCGCCAAAGTTGTGTTATTCTCGAGGGCTTTGTGGTGTGTGGTGGAGATCGAGTTTCAACTCTTTTCATCTTCTCCGTTTGAGCTTCGAATTTGAGGTAGGGATAACCTACTCCTCTTTATGAGCTTTGTCTTTAAATTTTAGCATTTTGATATGTTGGGGGTGTTGTGTAATTTTGGGAAAGTTTGGGGGCTTTTGTGCAATTTACAAAAGTTGGGGTTTTATTTATAATAAACCTATATGCATGTTTAGCATAGAGAAATGTTAGAATTGGGAATATATGGGGTTTAAGGGGTGTAGTTGAATTATTTATCGCTCACCTAATTGAAATGTTGATATATTATCCATTTTGTGCATTTATTTTCTGTTTAGAAATAACTGCTTTGGGCTATCGGTGGAGGATAGTCTTGATTGTTGTAGACAATGCATGATGATTAGGCAAACTAAAACTAATCACTAGAATGTGTCATTAAGTATGACGTTTGAAAGAATACATTAACTTTATGTATTGACTGATGATGTGTATAATAATTGTTTATATGCATTGTGTTGTGTTGGAGGAGAGAGGGGATGTACTCCACGGTTTAGGGAAGAAAGGGGATGGACCTCTAAACCGGGTGTTGTGTGGGAGGAGAGAGGGGATGGACTCCGTAGATACAGCTCATATGCTTATCTTTGAAGTGTTGATATAGCTCATATGCTTATTATTGAAGTGTGATATAGTTCTTATACTTATCAGTGGAAGTGTTGATATAGCTCATATGCTTATCTGTTGATGTATTGATATAGCTAGTATGCTTATCTATTGTGAAATGAGGAAATGTTTAATATGAGTTACTGTCTCATATCGGTTATTTGGTCAGGTTCTGGACTATGGTTATGAATTGAGAATTGAAAAGGAATGGAAAATGAAACTGTAATGTGTTATGAAAGAATGTAAAAGTGTTAACCATCTATCAAACTGTTAATCTTTTAGTCATTGTTCATAGCTGGTTTAGTGTATTTCTACTGGGCTGTTAGCTCACCCTATACGGGAATATCATTTTCAGGTACAGGTAGCATGCCACCTCCAAGGATATAGCTTGGGAGGCTAGAGGCGAATGGACCTTTTGATGTTTTGTTCCCTTTTGATGTGTTACATGTGATTTCAAGCCAAGGGCTTTATATGTATTTGAGTTAGTACTCTACTCTGTGTAACCAAGTGTTAACTTGGAAGTTGTTGTAAGCCCGTAGGGCATTTGTTTGTTGTTAACATGTAATACATTTTGTAATGAATTACTCTGATGAATAGAAGAATGAGGGTCTTTTATATATCAATGCATGTTAAAAATGATGGTTTTATGTATTATTTTGGGGCGTGACAACTTGGTATCAGAGCGTACCGGGTTCGAATACTTTGGGTACGTGGGAAGTGATTAGTATCACAATGGGTTTGTCTCGCTTGATAGAGACTTCTGTGTAGTGTCATATGCTATGTGTTTAATTGATAACATGCTTATGTGATTAAGTGGGTATGGGATTTAATTTCTAGGATGTTGATTGGATCCTTGGGTTTCTGTGAGTCTTGTTAGAAAAGCACTTGATCAATGTTGTTTCTAACCGGAACTCTAGTAACGCCTCGGGACTATCATTATCCGGAAAGGAAATTCGTAAGTGCTTATGTGTTTATATGCTTACATGGAGTGAATTAAAGTTGTCCATGCATTAGGACGTGAGTGTTTAGTTTCGACACGTTTATGAATATGCTAATGTTCTTCGTTTCCTTTATTAGGATGTCAGGATGGGGACGAGGACGTGGTAGGCGTGGTAGACCTGGGAGGCAGGAGGTGCCTATACCGGATGAGATTCCGGCAGTACAGGAGGGAGTTGGCCAGGCCAATGTGGCCGAACCAGCGGGTCAGCAGGCTATGGGCGCTTTAGCTCGAGAAATGGCAGCAGGGCTTTGAGGGAGTCTATGAATTTGTTGAGGGCGGAGAATCAAGCCCGAGAGAACACCGTGGAGTCAAGGTCTAGTTTTCTTACTCGGGAATTTTTGCGGGCCAAACCAGACGAATTCCATGGTGGCCCCGAGCCCAAGAAAGCAGATGAGTGGCTCGAGCAAACAGTGAAGACATTCGAGATGCTTCACATCGAGGATAGTGAACTAAGAGTGACCCTAGCTAGTTACTACCTAAAAGGGGATGCGGGTCAGTGTGGTGGAAGTATGCCAAAGGTAGAGTGGAGCCAACGTGGGAAGCCTTTGTAGTTGCTTTCCAAGATAAGTATTTACCTCCCGCTGCTAGGGAGAGATTGAGGCAAGAGTTCAAAGACCTCAAACAGCTCGACATGACGGTGGCCGAGTTCGAGGCAGTTTTCTCTAGTTTATCTAGATTTGCACCGGAGTTGGTGGCAACGGAAGAGCGCCGTTGCATTGAATTTGAGAACAGATTGAAAACTAAAATTTTCTTTAAAATTGTTGGGAACATGATTCGAAACTATGACCGCCTTGTAGAGTCGGCGGCATACGTAGAGGTGTCTGTGCAAGCTGAGGAGGAGAGGCTTCGGAGTTCGAGGTCTAGGGGCCAAGAATCTCAAGGAGACTATAGACAGAATAAGAAGAGCAGGGGTAACTTTTCATCCCAATCCCAACCACATCAGTCTCGATCGACTTTTTCCGGTACCAAGTGCAGGCTCCGGAGAGGTAGTCAGGGAGGCTTGACTTGTTTTGCATGTGGCCAGCTGGGTCACAAGGCTTCGGTTTGCCCACAGAAAGGAGGGGGGTCAGCGAGCTGCTTCATCTTCAGCTAGACCTCAGGACCAGAGTCAGGGCAAGGGCCAGCCTTGGTCTTGTTTTCAGTGTGGACAGCCTGGGCACATGAAGAGGTCTTGCCCGCAGTTGAGTGGCACATCTGGTGCATCTGGTTTGAGGCAGACTCAGAGTCATCAGCCAGCTCAGTCAGTTCAGGCCTCGAGGGCCAATCAGGGGGCTTCATCGTCCCAGTCTGTGCAGCAGTCTTATGCTCCTAGAGGTGAGCAAGTGGATCAGGGGACTGCAGGGCGCGTGTATGCTGTTACCGCGCAGGATCTAGTACCGGCTCCGTCAGT
Organism: Camellia japonica; assembly: GCA_030407325.1. Taxonomy (NCBI): domain Eukaryota; kingdom Viridiplantae; phylum Streptophyta; class Magnoliopsida; order Ericales; family Theaceae; genus Camellia; species Camellia japonica. The sequence continues at coordinate 28,128 of JAPPVO010003148.1, forward strand.
TGTGAGAGGTACCTTTCTATTTTGCAATTCGGTTGCTAGTGTGTTGATTGATACGGGTGCATCTCATTCTTTTGTATCTGCTGCATTTGCATCTGTGTGTTGGAGTGGAGTTAGCACTATTGGCATCTCCTATTTGTGTTGTGTCACCTATCGGGGGTGAGTTGATTTTGAAACACGGATGTAGAGGTTGTGATATAGAGGTCGCCGATCATAGGCTTCCGTTTCCTTTTGTGGTTATGCCCATGAAGGGCTTTGATGTTATTTTAGGTATGGACTGGTTATCGTCATACCGGGCAGTTATTGATTGCTACCGCCAGAGGGTCACTTGTTGTACCGTGAGCGGGGAGTGTTTCCATTTCTTGGGGGACCGGGTTGGTAGTGTTTTGCCACCGGGGTATGATCCGCGAGGGCGGAGTGAGCTTAGTGTTTTACTTGCTAGCTTTGAGAGTGGCGAGTGTGATGAGACCCAGATTGTATTGCCGAGGGTAGTTTGTGAGTATTCGGATGTGTTTCCCGAGGACCTCGTTGATTTGCCACCTCACCGAGAGATTGAGTTCTCTATTGATTTGGTGCCTGGCACGGCGCCGATTTCTATGGCACCTTACCGTTTTGCTCCAGCAGAGTTGGTTGAGTTGAAAGTTCAGCTCCAGGAAATGTTAGATAAGGGCTTCATTCGCCCTAGTGTTTCGCCATGGGGAGCACCGGCCCTCTTTGCTAAAAAGAAAGATGGTGCCTTGAGATTGTGTATCGACTACCGGAAGTTGAATCGGGCTACGGTTAAGAATAAGTATCCCATGCCCCGTATAGATGATTTGTTTGATCAGTTGAAGGGTTCCCGTTGTTTCTCTAAGATAGACTTAAGATCGGGTTACCACCAGTTGAGGGTCAGGGAGGAGGATATTCCGAAGACGGCATTCCGTACGCGGTATGGCCATTATGAGTTTCTGGTGATGCCATTTGGACTTACCAATGCACCGGCAGTCTTTATGGACTTGATGAACCGGATCTTCCGGGAATTCTTAGACCGTTTTGTGGTCGTTTTCGTGGACGACATTCTGATCTATTCACCTTCAGAGGAGGAGCACAAGGAACACTTGAGAGTGGTGCTTAAGTTACTTAGAGCCCATAGGCTGTATGCCAAGTTTGGGAAGTGTGAGTTCTGGCTTGGGGAAGTCAAGTTCTTAGGCCATGTGGTATCCGGGAAAGGGGTGTCTGTTGATACATCCAAGACTGAGGCAGTGCAGGATTGGGCACAGCCTAAGAGTGTGTTTGAGATCCGCAGTTTTCTTTCTGGGTATTAGCGGGTATTACCGCCGGTTTGTGAAGGATTTCTCCAGATTAGCTTCACCGTTGACTAGACTGACTCGGAAGGGAGTCCAATTTTATGTATGGAGTGAGACTTGTGAAAAGTCGTTCCAAGAGTTGAAGGTAGTTAGATTGACCACCGCTCCGATTTTGATTATTCCGGAGAGAGGGTTGAGTTATGCGGTTTATTGTGATGCCTCACGAGAGGGTTTGGGTTGTGTGTTGATGCAGGAAGGGAAAGTGGTAGCTTATGGTTCACGTCAGTTGAAAATACACGAGAAGAATTACCCTACACATGACCTAGAGTTAGTAGCTGTGATCTTTGCCTTGAAAATCTGGAGGCACAACCTTTATGGTGAGAGATTCAAGGTGTTCTCGGATCATAAGAGTTTGAAATATTGTTTACACAGAAAGACTTGAACTTGAGGCAGAGGAGGTGGATGGAGTTTATTGAGGACTACGACTTCGAGTTGCATTATCATCCGGGAAAGGCTAATGTTGTGGCCGATGCCCTTAGCAGAAAATCCATTAGTGATGTAGCTTGTGTAGCCATCCGGGAGTGGGAGATGTTGGGGGCACTTGGCGAGTTTGATTTGCATCTGGGCGAATCTGTTGAGGCTGCGGCCTTGTTTTCTATTGTTGCGCAGCCTACACTTGTGACTCGAGTGTTGGAGGCACAGAGAGGTGGCCTTGAGGTAGAATCCCTCCGAGAGAAGATCTCCAGTGGGAAAGTTGAGAAGGGTTTAACGGTGTATCCCGACTGAGTGTGAGATACCGAGACCGTATGTTTTGTGCCGGAGTCTTGCCGAGAGGAGGTACTCCGAGAGTTTCACCATTCGCGCCTTGCGGTGCATCCGGGAGGCACCAAGATGTATCGGGATTTGGGTCGCCAGTTTTGGTGGCGGGGTATGAAGAGAGATTGTGGCAGTTTTCGTGTCTAAGTGTCTTACTTGTCAGCAAGTGAAGGCCGAGCATCAGAGGCCAGCGGGTTGTTGCAACCCTTGCCTATTGCCGAGTGGAAGTGGGAGCCTGTCACTATGGACTTCGTTGTAGGTCTTCCGATGACTCAGCGGGGTAGTGATGCATTTATGTTGGGTGGTTGAGACCGGTTGACTGGTAAGCATACTGTCATGGTAAGCATACTGTCATGGCAACATTCACACGCATGTGGTATGCTAAAGCGTAGAATACTTACATCGTATTCCGTGCCAAAATAGAAGCTTATCAGAAATCCATGCATGGACCTAAGCATACTGAAATGTCTAATGCAACACATGCAAAGTTGTAATCTAGACAGGCTCGGCTATCCTAGACATGGCATGTGAAATGCTACAACTATCACGTATTCAATTTGGAATTGAAAGTGCGATGCAGTTTGTATGATGTGCCGAGCCCGGTGCATGTCAACAAATGCATGGATGCACGCATGCATTGCATAAGGTATGCTAATTTAGATGTGCCCTAATCTACCAACATAAGCGGGTAAATAAAAGGGAAGAAAGAAATGGGGATTGGAAGACATACACCCACTCACACACACTTATTACAATTATGCCCTCGCTCGGAGGGACCGAATAAATAATACAGTCCGAAATGAAAGAATAATACAGTCCGAAATATACAAATTCCTAATTAATTAATAAATTAAACTAAGAAAGCTGTAAACTGGCATGCAAGCCAGGGGCTGCCTCGATCCTGATGAATAATGTATGCTGGGCTGCCTTTTCGGAAATCCACTAGGATGCCCCAATTAGCCTCTGTTTGCAATGTTCCTCGAAATGCGTGCCCGACTCCGAAAAGTTGCT
>JAPPVO010003149.1:0-43938 GCA_030407325.1 Camellia japonica
TCTGTCCTTAATTTTTTTTTATTTTTTTTCTGATATATGTCATATATATATGCAATATGATATTGGTTGTAAAGCTTGATGACAAATTAAAGTCCCTTGACACCTTAAATTCTTTAGTAGCAGTTTATTTTGAGGGGGAGAGATGGGGGTTTTGTAACTGAAAAACAGAGCATTAATTTGTGATGCATAACCATTGGTTTTGAGTTAAGTTATCTGTCTTTGTAACAACGCCCGCGGGGGACCTCGCTACAGTTCGGACTCCCTTTTTGTTTGTGTTGCGGTTCTAAATCTGAACCAAAGAGTCCAACTCTGGCAAATCGTTTTGAGAAAAAACAGATTTTGAAAAGTAGTGCCAAACATGGACTGCTTTGCCAGATTACAGAGTCGCCACCTAAATATTTTTAAAATGGGAAATTTAGGAAACCCTGACTCGGTGCCGAAGGCCACGTGTCTGTCATCACCAAAGTGGTCTTGGCTCGGGAGCTTGGGTACGATCGGGGAAGGTCAGCTATGAGCACCCCCTTTCGCCCGGTCCGAAGACCGGCCTCTACTAACCATGATATCCAATTTTGAAAACTTTATGCGTTCTTATTCCGGTTATTAGCCTAGAATTACTATGTTGTGCGCACAGCAAACAAGTATAGACTAGATCGCCTAATTTGGAAATAAGCATTGCATATCCGTCTTGTTTGGAAAACAGTTTGAAATTGCTACTCGCGAGTAGGCTAAAACATGGATTTCAATGAGTATTCCCAACTCAAGTAATCCAACCTCCACCCACAGGCATTCAAGCAGTTTATCACATAAGCACTTAGCCGCATGGCAGGCATACTGTCATGTTAACATTCACACGCATGCGACATGCTAAAGCATAAAACTTACATCGTACTCCGTGCCAATACAAGAAACCAGTTAGCAAAACATGCATGACCTAGTTTATGTTAAGTGACTAATGCATCGCATACGGAATGTAATCTAGACAGGCTCGGCTATCCTAAGCATGGCACATGAAATGCAACAACTATCACGTATTCAATTTGGAATTGAAAGTACGATGCAGTTTGTATGATGTACCGAGCCCGATGTATGTAAACAAATGCATGAATGCACGTATGCATTGCATAAGGTATGCTAAAATAGACGTGCCCTAATCTACCATCGTAAGCAGGTAAATAAAAGGGTAGAAAGAAATGGGGGTTGGAAGACATGCACCCACTCACACACACTTATTACAAATTTACCCTCGCTCGGAGGGACCAAAAGAATAATACAAATTAATTAACTACGCAAGCTAATTAATTATTACAAATTAACTAAATTAATTAACAAATTAACTAAGTTAATTAAAGCAGTAAACGCCTCGGGAAGAGGGCTCAAATGCAGCGCGCGCTCGGAATTGGCTCGGAATCGCACTGCCATGCACGGATTGCCTCTGTTTCCCCTGCTATCCTCCTCTGAAAATTGCCAAAGTCCCAGGAGTGCCTCTCAGGGCACTGGGGAGTACCACTGGCTGGGGTAGAGCACCACCGGCTGAAGAAGGAGGCCACCGGCACTAGATGAAGTTATCGGCTGGCAATTGACTGCCGGTCGGCACTAAATAGTGCCGGCCGGCACTTAACACCTGCAGAACCTGCAACCCACAGCAGCAGAGGACAACAACATGCATGGCAATATAATTCAAGCCATTTATGCACCAAACACACCCCTTATCATGTTTTTGGTTCAAAGGGGCACGTGCCTCGATTCCCGGACCACCAATCGCGCATTTCCATGCGTGATGGCCCTAAGAACCAAGGATGCAACTTTGATTTCAAATGCATGCAATGCAAACAAGCAAACAAGGGTGCCAAACCTCTATCAAACTCACTTCAAGAGGCCTAGCATGCATGCAAATGTGATGCAATCCTAAGCATGTTATCTAGGCATGCAACATGGACAATGTGATGCACTTGTGCAAGGCATACAAGCAAGCATGATTTATGAGCATGTAAACCAATGGAAGGATGGTCTTATACATGAATTAGGCAACTCTAAAAGGCCCTAAATCAGTGGCCAAATGCTAAGTCAAGAGGGCCAAACACACATGCACACATGCACAAGTTAAGGCACCAACACTTAAGCATAATTAAGCAACTCTTAAACACATCTAAGAGGCACAAACAGGGACTATTAGCATACATGAAAAGCTCTGAAATCCATGCAAAACTTAATGCCAAATCATGCCACAAAGCAAGCCAAAGCATGCAACAAATGGCCCAAGTCTTGAAACAAGCCAATGAGGCATTGAACTACACTTATGCAAAGCAATTATGGCATGCATTAAACAACCTAAAACAGAGTTATAGCATGTTAAAACAAAGCCAAATGGCTACTTAGATGGCATCTAAGAGGCTCAAGCGCAAAGGCATGCAACATGACCAAAACATGGAGCATTCAATACATACTCTTAAAGCATTAAAGAGGCACGCAAGGCGATCAAACAAGCACATTACAAGGTCTGAAATGGCATGTTAGATGGTTCTAAACCATCAAAAATGAAGCAAGTAAGGCATGCTACACACTCATGTTCTTATGGCCAACAAGCCAAATACAAAGAGGCTACAAAATACATGCTAAGATTGACCAAAACAACTATGGACAGAACTAAAGCATGGTAAAATAAGCCTACAAGCTTCATGGATCTAGGCCTAAAACATGCTAGAAATGAAGGCACACTACCTAGACATGTTAAGGCATCAAAAGGCATTACAAGGCAACCATGCTAAGCATGCATGAGGGACCTAAACCAATTTAGAAACATGTTATATCATGGTAATATAAACATGAAAAACAAGTCACACATGCTCAACACACACTCAAGCATAGTGTTCCTTAAGGAAGCAAAACTTGCCCTTTTCAAGGACATCAAGGAGAGGGGGTGGCCCTCTCCTTCCTAGGACTTTAAGGCACCATCTCCACCACTGAAATCCCTCAAGATTTCAGTGGTGGAGAGGCCCAAGTACACAAGTCCCGGATCTCTCCAAAATAGCACAAAAAAGTGACCTTTTCAAGGCCTAAGGGTGGTCAAACTTGCTCAAACCACAAAACACTCTTAATATACAATGAAGAGGCTTAAAAAACAGAACTTTTATGTATTATATGCTAAGCACAAAAACTGTTTTAAAGCAAGCAAAAAGAGGGTGCAAAAATGGGATAAAAAGAGGACTAGTGTCTCACCCTTGTTGACCTCTTTAACAAAGTTGTAGTTGATGCTTCCTTAGGCTCAAAATCTGTCAAGAACTTCAAAAACCAGCCCTTAGAACCTCAGTTGCAAGGAGAAGGTGAAACACTAGGTGTTTGTGTGCAATAGTAAGGCACAAAACACCTAGACACACAAGAGAAGGATAGAGATAGAATGTGTATGCAACTCAAACCCTAGAAAAACCAGAGCTTCTCTCTCTCTTTTCCTCTCTCACTCTCCAAATTTTCTAACCCTTGAGCCAAGAGAAGAGCCTTCTCTCTTATAGACAACCAAGACTTACAAGCTAAGTCATCCAAGGGCTCATCCCCTCCATACACGTGTATGGAGGGGAAAACAAATGCCAACAGCTGTCTAAAAATATCCCATAAAGCAGCTGTATAGGAGTCGGCAGGGCAAAATGGTCATTTTGCCAAAAAAGGTGCCGACCGGCACAAAAGAGTGCCGACCGGCACAATAAAGTGCCGATGGCAACACCATCCAGCCGGTGGCCTCTAGCCACAGCCGGTGGTATGTGGGGGTGCCTCACAAAGCAATTCCTGCCCTTCCAAGGCAAAACACAAGTGTTTGGTGTAAAACCAAGCACAAAACGGTCGAGTTCGGAGGTCCTGAGGCAAGGCGCGTAGCCGAGAACTCCGGGAACTCCAAACGAACGCAAACATGGATAATCACCGAGCGTTCCAACGGTGACATCCAAGTCTTGAGGACGGTCAAAAATGGGGTGCCTACAGTCTGTTTCCACATTGGTTAATTTCCTTGCAATGCTGGATGTTGTGGGTGGATATGATTGGTTATTGTTTCATTGTCTTTCATAAACTAAAATTAAGAGATACTTTGTAGGTCAATATGGGAATCAGATTGAAAGGTGTTGTAGTGTCCTTGTTCTTGTCATACTTGTCACTGAAATTTATATTTTATTCAATATATGTAATATATTAGATCTGTCCAAATTGTTATTTACATATTTGATGAGCAAAAAGAACAATTTTTAAAATAAATTACATACTTGTCTTTTAGTTTTGATATTTAATTCTAGTTTGTAAGTTGGATGCTTTAACCATAATTATAAAAAATAAAAAAAAAAATATCGGCGTACCGCAGCCGTACCCGTATCATACTTTTTTGGGATTTTTCCGTATCGGCGTATCCGCACTCGTACCTGTACCGTACTCGTACCTGCACCCGTGCTTCCTAGGAGAGAAAGGAAGAGAGCAAGGCAGATCCATATGTGATATTGAGTGACCGAGTGAAGGACACAGAACCCAAGGAACGTCGGCATGTTCAAGGGCAGGCGTTATGCTTTGACACAACTCGTGGGGAGAGATCAAAAAGGGGCCACCACGAGGCCGAGAGAGCAGTTACGAAGAGACTAAAGTCCAAAGATAGCCGAGCTCCAGGTAGGAGTAAAGAAGACTTGAGAAATTACCTCAAGAGGAAGGAACAGAACGCCGAAGCCGAGGTTACCTCGCCCAACAAGCCAAGGACACCGTTCCGACAGAGCTGGACAGATTTAAGGCGCCGAAGAGATTCAGCATGCCGAGGTTTCAAATATACGATGGTAAGTCAGACCCTAACTTCCACGTCGGATTATTTTAAACTCAATGGCACTATACAGTGGGAACGAGCCATTGCTCTGCAAAGTGTTCCCATCGTCCTTTGGGGAGATTGCATCAGACTGGTTCCACAAACTGCCGAAGGGAAGCGTGAAGACATGGGAAGGCCTGGCCGAGATGTTTGTGGCCAGGTTTGTGACAAACAAGCTGCAGCCGTTGAGGGTGGACGCACTGATGGCTCTGAAGATCAGCCAGGACGAAGGCCTTAGGGCCTATGCAAAAAGATACTACGAGGTGTTCAATCGAATACCCGAGTGCAACCAGGAAGTGGCGGTCGTATCCTTCAAGAACGGTCTGAAAGATAACTGTTCACTGCGGAAATCTTTAGCCAAGACATTACCAAAGAGCATGGAGGAACTCATGGCAAGGATCGAGAAGTATGCCAGAGCCGAGGAGGATACATCGGGGCACAAGGAGGTGAAACAGGAAAAAGGAAACGGCTCGCCGAAGCGAGGCCGAAGTAACAACGGATTCAGCAAAACGAGTAGATAGAATTGAGGGTAAGCAGGCAGTGACGACTGTGTTCCGCATCCCGGTCCACAAAGTCCTAGATCGAATCCGAGATCAACCCTATTTCAGGGCACCAGCAAAGGCCCCAGGGGAATACATGGGCAGGAACCTCGGTAGGCGTTGTGCCTACCACAATGAAGATGGGCACCCAACTCAGGGCTGCAGAGCCCTAAAAGCATACTTGGAGGACTTAGTAAGGCAAGGCCATTTGAGGGACCTTGTCGACGAAGCAAGAACCAGAGAAGAACAGGCAAGATTGCCTCAAGCACCAGCAGCCCCACCTCCGCCAGCACAACAACCACAGGGGGAGGACCTAGAGTGGTTAATGTAATTCACTCAAAGGTGAACGAAAGCGACATTCGGGGAGAAACCCAAAGAGTAAAACACCTGCAACACGTGAACCAGGTCGAAGACAGAAACGACCTCGGCCTGAAGAGTGCCGAGGACCGATGATAACTTTCACCGAAGCCGACCTAGAGATGGTCCAGCATCCGCATAATGATGCCTTGGTAGTATCCCTCTAGGTTGGGGAGTGCCAAGTGAAACGCATCCTGATAGATCAAGGCAGCTCTTGTGACATCATGTACGTTAGATGTTACAAGGAGTTGGGCCTTCACCCAGACGACATGGAGGGATCCAGTGGCCCGATGATCGGCTTCAATGGAACGCGACGTGGCCATTGGGCGCTACAAGCTTGGAAGTGCAAGCCGGCACTAAGAAGATCAGGACAGAGTTCCTAGTGATTGATACACCTTTGCCTTACAACATCATCCTTGGAAGCCGTGGTTACATGCAATGGGGGCAGTTCCCTCAACGTTGCATCAACTATTGCGCTTCCCAACAGAACATGGGATCGAAGAAGTCAGAGGAGATCAACTGCAGGCAAAGAATTGCTCAATGGCAGCAATGAAAACTACCTGCAACATTCAGGAACCAGCAAAGGCAGAGATTGAAGAGGATGACATGGAGGTCCTAGATGATGTCGGCAAGGAGCCGGCCGAAAAAAGTGAGGAAACACTAAAGAAAATCCTCGTCCAAGAGGGCGATGAAGAACGTTTCTTTCTCCTCGGCTCCGGCTTAGCCGAGGAAGAGGAAAGAGAACTGGAGACATTTTTGAGAACAAACATAGAGGTGTTTGCTTGGACACCTTATGAAATGCCTGGCATTGACCCTGAGGTCACATGTCACAAATTGAACGTAGACAGGTCGGCCAAACCTGTTATACAGCGAGCCAGAAGATCGACTTGATACACGTCGAAGCGGTGGAGGAGGAGGTTGACAGACTTCTAGAGGCCAAGGCCATCAGAGAAGTCAATTATCCGACATGGCTATCAAACACTGTGGTGGTAAAGAAGAAAAACGGTAAATGGAGGGTATGCGTGGATTTCACAAGTCTGAACAAAGCCTGTCCCAAAGACAGCTTCCCTCTGCCCAAAATTGACCAACTGGTGGATGCCACATCTGGACATGGAAGGATGAGCTTCCTGGATGCTTATAGGGGGTACCACCAGATAGCCATGTACCCCCCAGACGAAGAGAAGACAACGTTTATTACCCCAAAGGGCCTGTACTGTTACAGAGTGATGCCTTTTGGGTTAAAAAACGCAGGAGCAACCTACCAAAGGCTGGTAACCAAAATGTTCAAACACCTGATAGGCCAGACAGTAGAAGTCTACATCGATGACATGGTCATGAAGACCAAAGAGCCCAAGGGTCATCTTGCCGATCTAAAGAGGTATTTGATATCCTCAAGACATATCGGCTCCGACTCAACGCCTCGAAGTACGCGTTTGGAGTTGGATCTGGTAAGTTCCTGGGGTACCTGGTGACAAGAAGGGGAATAGAGGCCAGCCCAGACCAGATCAAGGCGATCCTAGACCTACAGAGCCCGACATCGGCAAAACAGGTACAAATGCTTACTGGAAGGGCCGCAGCCCTAAACAGGTTCATTAGCCGAAGCTCAGACAAATGTAAACCATTCTTCAAACTGGTGAAGAAGGCAACAGATTTCCTATGGACTGAGGAATGTGAGGCCGCTCTGGCCGACCTGAAGAAGTATCTGACCACGGCTCCAGTCCTCTCAACACCTGAACCTGGAGAAGAACTGTTTTTGTACTTAGCTGTGTCAGAACACGCAGTAAGTGCAGTACTAATCCGAGAAGAGAAAGGGGAACAGAAGGCTGTTTATTATGTAAGCAAGACTTTGGCCGATGCAGAAACAAGGTATCTACCACTAGAGAAACTAATGCTAGCCTTAGTAATGGCCTCAAAGAAATTGAACCATTACTTTCAGGCGCACAAGATTGTGGTGCTAACAGAGCACCCACTGAAGTCCTTGTTGCAACAAGGAGACTTAACAGGAAGAGTAGCAAGATGGGCAGTTGCCTTGGGCCAATATGACCTGAAGTTCAGGCCCGAACAGCAATAAAGGGCCAAGTTTTGGCCGACTTCATAGCAGAATTCACGCCTGAATCCATCCAACATCGGGCTCCGTCGAGCCGAGATCCCAGCAAGCAGGGAGAATCCCAGCCTAAGGCAAAAGGGCAAAGGAAGGAAAAACTCAGACCCTGCAGCATATACATCGGCGACTCATTCAGACTGTTTGTCGATGGAAGCTCGAACCGGCAAGGGCAGGCAGGGGCAGGAGTGCTACTAATATCTCCAGATGGAGAAATAATAGAACAATCCATCCGTTTGGGGTTCAAGGCCTCAAACAATGAGCAGAATATGAGGCATTAATTGCAGGGCTAAAACTGGCAGCAACAGCAGAAGCAGATGAGTGGTAATAGTTTTTTGTGATTCACAACTTATTGTTAATCAGTCAACAGGAGAATTTGCAGCCAGAGACGAAAGGATGTCAGCATACGCAAAAGAGGTCATCAGACTGGCAGCCTTATTTCAGAACTGCCGACTGCTCCAAGTAAGCCGAGATGATAACAGCCACGCCGACGCGTTGGCCAACCTGGCAAGTTCAATGCAAATTGGAAAAACAAGAACAATTATGATTGACTATATGTCGGGCCCGAGCATAGAACCACAGAACACAAAGCAGGAGGCAATGTGTGTGGACATGGGCCAAGCTGGATGGATGCAATTATTGCATTCTTGAAAGAAGGAAAGCTGCCAGAAGACCGCAAGGAGGCACACAAAGTCAGATTGAAGTCGGCAAGATTCAGTCTGACTGCTGATGGACATCTTTACAGAAGGTCCTTCACTGGACCCCTTTAAGGTGCGTACACCCTTTGCAGGTTGAAGATTTCTTATATGAAATTCATGAAGAATTTGTGGAAGCCACACTGGGGGCAGATCGTTAGCCACAGGGCCATTACCCAGGGGTATTGGTGGCCCTACATGCAAAAGGATGCCGAAGCCTACGTGAAGAAGTGTGAACAATGTCAAAAGTTTGCACCTTTGATACATCAGCCAGCTGCTGACCTGAACCCAGTATCCAGCCCTTGGCCGTTTGCCTAGTGGGGCATGGATCTGGTTGGACAACTTCCCCAAGCAACTGGGCAGAGAAAATACTTGCTGGTAGCAACAGATTACTTTACGAAGTGGATAGAGGCAGAACCACTTGCCAAAATCCGAGATGTGGATGTCAAGAACTTTATATGGAGAAACATCATCACCCGATTTGGGATCCCAAGAGCAATAGTTGCCGACAACGGAACGCAGTTTGACAGCAAACTCATCAAGAACTTTTGTGCCAAATTCAAGATCAAGAATTACTTTTCCACACCAAGTTTTCCCCAAAGCAATGGGCAAGCAGAAGCATCCAACAAAGTAATTTTGGATGGAATAAAGAAGAGGTTGCAGGCAGCAAAAGGAAAGTGGGTAGACGAATTACCCAACGTACTTTGGGCATATCGGACTACGCCGAGAAGATCAACAGGGGAGTCCCCCTTTGCCATGGCCTATGGCACAGAAGCAGTAATTCCACTGGAAGTCGGCATCCCAGGGATCCGAACCCAGGGAGTTGAGAATGGGACTAACGACATACTTTTAGCCCGAGATCTGGATCTTTTGGAAGAACGAAGAGAGAAGGCTGCAATTCAGCTTGCAGTATACCAACAACAACTTGCCAGAGCTTACAACAAGAAAGTCAATCTGAGAGACTTCCAGATCGGCGACTTAGTCTTAAGGAAAGTCGTCGGCAACAAGAAGGATCCCAGAGAGGGCAAGCTTGGCCCAAACTGAGAAGGACCCTACAGAATTACTTCGGTATTAGGCAACGGAGCTTATCGACTTGAAGACCATGAGGGCAAAGCATTGCCAAGACCTTGGAACACTTGTAATTTGAAATTTTTCTACCATTAGATGTTCATTATTTTTGGCCGATGTCATTAATAAAATCTTTTCAGAATTCTTCAAACACATATGATTGATGAAGGTACATAATGTTGATTCCTGGGGAACATGAGCAATGAGAACCCAAGTGGAACTTAGGTTCACATTGGGGGCAGAGAGAAGACAAAGACGCTTAACACTTGTTGAAATTTGTAGCAATTTACAAGTTCAAGTTAAGCCGAGATGGTTCCTTAGCTTCACTTGTTGAAATTTGTAGCAATTTACAAGTTGAAGGTAAGCTGAGATGGTTCCTTAGCTTCACTTGTTGAAATTTGTAGCAATTTACAAGTTGAAGTTAAGCTGAGATGGTTCCTTAGCTTCACTTGTTGAAATTTGTAGCAATTTACAAGTTGAAGTTAAGCTGAGATGGTTCCTTAGCTCACTTGTTGAAATTTGTAGCAATTTACAAGTTGAAGTTAAGCTGAGATGGTTCCTTATTTCACTTGTTGAAACTTGTAGCAATTTACAAGTTGAAGGTAAGCTGCGATAGTTCCTTAGCTTCACTTGTTGAAATTTGTAGCAATTTACAAGTTGAAGTTAAGCCGATGTTACTGTTTCTCTTCACTTGTTGAAATTTGTAGCAATTTACAAGTTGAGGTGAAGCCGTGTTATTGCTTACAGACTTATAGCAATTTATAGGTTGGTTAAACCAGAGAAGATGCTTAACACTTGTTGAAATTTGTAGCAATTTACAAGTTGCAGTTAAGCCGACATGTGATCAGCCGTTGAAATTTGCAGCATTTTACAGGTTGAAGTAAAAGCTAAGTATATTGTTTAAATCCTTGTTGAAATTTGTAGCAATTTACAAGTAGATTATTGCCTAACACTTGTTATAACTTGAGAAAATTTAATGTATATGTTAACCCTTGTTGAAATTTGTAGCAATTTACAAGTATGTTAGACAAAGATTACTGTACAAACACTTGTTGAAATTTATGAAAAGTTTGCAGGTCAGTATCTTGCCAAGGTACAATTTACGGTTTGATTACCCGAGATATGTAACCCCGAGATGATTGCACAAAGAAAGAAGAAGCATGTAAATCATACAAAATATTCTAAGTATAGAACCATGCAGAAGCAATCAAAAGAAGTTAAAGATTAAAGCATTAAGAGGAAAACAGTTGCAGTTGTATACAAAGAAAGGCACATCGACCATAAGATGGAGCTTACATTGTCCAGAATTGAAACAAAATACAAAGTACAAAAAAAGAAAGACATCAAAGTTGTGATTCCTGAGCCTCAGGAGCAGTTTGGGTCTGGACCTCGGAAGCTTCTTGCGAAACCACTTCGGCAACTTTCTCTGCAGCCAGCTCGGCATCAATCTCTGCAAGTGTTTTGTCAAGACTTCTTTCAGCTAAGAGAAGGTCGGATGATAATTGCCCTGTAACAACTTCCTTGGGTGCCTCCTCAACCTCATCACCCTCTTCATCCAAAGTTAAGTCCATGACTTGCTCAGTTGGAGGAGGGGACTTGGCCTCAGCAGCATCCTTGGATTTCCTCACCAAGGCCTCATCATCATTGTTATCTTCATCCTCAGCCTCAGACCCTGACTCATCTTCAGCCTGACTTGAAGGTGGAGCAGGAGGAGGGAATGGGAAAGGAATAGCTTCAGCCTTGCCAGAGGAGAATCTTCAGGAACATTGAGCTTTTTGGCCAGGGACATCCAACCAAGGGAAAAGCCCCTGTTACATGCCTGCCTGACTTGAAGTTTGTAGTCCTCAGCAACATCGGCCATTCCCTGGGCATAGGCATTTTCATCGGCCGCAGTAATTTCAGCTTCTTTAGTGGCCAAGGCCTCCTGAAGCTCCTTTTCAGCTTGTGCTTTCTTGACCTCGGCCTCTCTTTTCTCGGCCTCACAACTTTCTTAATGGCCTTGGCAGATTCGGCCTTTTCTTCGGCTAAAGTTTGGGCTTTGGTGGCAGCCTCAGCCTGGTCTTCCAACTTTTTCATTTTTGAGTTCAAAGTTTTATTCTCCTTTTTTAGGGCATTCACCTCCCTCCTCATGTCGGCCAACTTCTCCCTCGTTTCAAAAGTTTGCATGGAGAGGGAGTGGGCATGTTGAATGGCCTGAAAGAACACAAGGCAAAAATTGTCACGGCATATTGCAAAAACTTTACAAGTATGAGAAAGAGACAGAAAAATAGGTTATCAAGTGCAGAGACTTACTTGAACAGAGTGTTGCAGCATGAGGGCATAGTTCTCATACTCACTCATCTTGGCGTTACGCTCAAGATCGCCTGGGAGGAGTAGAGCAGTGCTTAGTGCCACGCCGACGTTTATGTCATCGGCACTGTCGCTAGCAAAAACGGGCTTATCTTCTAATGTGATCTCAGGTGTCCAAGGGACTTTTGGTATTCTAGAGCCCGAGGTCGTCGCAGACGATGACCTTGGCCTCTTTGATTGAGTAGATTCTGATGGTTGGGCCTCAGCAGACCTTTTGGCAGAAGTGGAAGAAGACTTCTTAGCCTCAGCCAGTTGTGAGATGGGAAGTGCATCCTCAGCCTCAACCTCAGTAGCCTTGGCCTTTGGCTGGGCCTTCTTCGCTCTTTTTGGTTTTGGTGGGGGCATGGATTGAGTTGGAACGGCATCAACATCGGCACGAAGGTCGGCTAGCAGGTCTTGAGCAACGGGCTTCGGACGACCCATTTCGGCAGTCTTAACAAGTCTTCTCTGACGTTTCCTTTCAGGTACAGGGATCAAGTATTGAGCCGAAGTGGATGGAAGATCGGCTGGGTCAGAAGTGGAACCTTGGTCTGTTCGGGATGTAGAAGCAGTTTGAGTTGTGACAGTAGGGGGAGAGAGGCTCTTTTTCTTCGACCTTGGGATGTCGGGCAGAGTCGACTTGTACGTTGGAATAAAATTAGTACCAGTGGAGCCTTGCGCTTGTGGATTAGGAGATCTAGGAGCTTTTTCAAGTCCTTGCCTGGAGAGTAGGATTGGCGAAAACTTTTTGGTGGCTGATGAAGATCTGCAAAACAAACAAACAGACATTAGAAACAGAAAGTATAGAAGACTTGAAAAGAAAACAACTAAGCAGTGACGCAGGGCTCTTACCCTTGCCCTCTTTAACTGTTCGAGGAAGAGGGAAAATATGGACATCTTCATCTGGGCCGAACTCCCAATTTCCCGAAGCAATAAGATAGTCATCCCCAGCCCCCTTGTTGGAGTCTGGGAGGTCGGCTATAATTTTGAATTGGGTAGACCTCGGCTTAAGGTAATAAACGAAGCCCTTTTCCTTCAAGTTTAGGGGACACATTGTATAACAGTACTGGACATCGGCGAGGGTGATCCTAACGTTCTCCTGCCTAGCTAAGACTATGGCACCATTAAGCACCCTATAGGAGTTGATAGTCAGTTGCATGGGGTTCAACCTGTAGTAATGAAGAACTTCACGAAAGAGGAGATTAAGTGGAAGCCGAAGTCCACATTCAGTAAAGGCTACTATGGGAAAGGGCATTGAGTTGTCTGTGGGCATGATAGAATCGTCATCCCCAGCTAGCCTTAGGTGAACATCGGCTGGAATAGAAAATTCTTGCCTAAAGAATTCAAGTTTGGTTGGAGTGTCTACTCTGTGCCTCCACATACCCATTACGTCGGCTAAAATTAAGAAGGCTGGGTTTCAAGAGATAGATGTTTCAGAAGGGTTTCTAGGACCTCGGCTTCTAATCTAGCAGGACTAGTAAGGGTTGTTCCAGTTTTCCTAAGAATGGGTGGGTTCTACGAACAAATCCCAAACCTAAAACTATGAAGACCAAGATCAAGGACACAGATCTGGAAAAGATACAAAAAGCAGAAAACAAAGACGAAGTTTCAGATTCAAGAACAGAAATGGGCTATCAGAAACACGAGGAATACAAAAGGTTGAAGACCAAGAACAGTGGTAAAACAGTACAAGTGTTCATTACATGTGCAAAATCATGAAATAAGACGCATTCAAGTGAATGATTCACAAATTAAATACTTGAGCAGGACAGTAATATCAAGAAATTCCAGGAACGATGAAGAACTGAGAAAAGAAGGGCCAGTTGCTTACCAGACGAAGTGAGGCTGGAACGAAATTCGCCGAAGACAGACGACGGTTGTAATGGTGGTGAAAGCCTCGCAGGAATGGAAGAATGACAACGGTTGCAGAGCTTGGAGCTTAGAGCAATGGTAGACTCGAAGAGAAAGAGTTTTAGAGAGAGAAAAAAGCAAGTAGAAATGAATACAGAAGTGAAGAGACGAAGGGAAAAGAAGTGGTTTTGTCAAAAACGTGAAACGGCGGCAAACAGAGCATTTAATGTGCCTGGAGCAACGCACGCGTCAGACGGCGCGGACAGATGAAAGACGGCTTGCAAGCGCGTCGTAGGCACGGGCCAATACTGATGAAACACGTAAGTAGAACAGTTGAGAAGCAATGCATGACAGCTCATGCGCGTGGGGGAGTTTGTTTGAGTTCTTGTTTTTTGGCGAAGACATGTCGGCCTAAAGTGAATAATCTCGGTTGAAGAATTCTTACGCCGACGTACTATAAAGAGGAACGATATAGGTTCCATCACCTCAGAATGCCGAGGTTATAGAACCTAGGGAGCAGTTGTGGGGATATATTTTCAGAGTACCAACACGTGGCAAGGTGACGCCGACGTGTCAGCCGAGGTGCCACGTGTCCTGGTAGTTATGCCAATGTGATCTCGGAGTTGCCGAGGTTATCTCCGAAGATATCGGAGTCCGAAGTAAACGGATAAGGGACAAGAGTCCTAGGATGAAGAAAGACTTCAAGATGGATAAGGATAACACTCTTAGGGAGTTTATCCCTATCTCTTGAGGAGTCCTAAGTAAGCACAGAATTGGAGTCCATAGAAGTCAGGCTTCTAGTGGGACTGGGATTGAGTAAACTATAAAAGAGAGGCACCCCCGTGGGTCTAAGGTACGCAATTTATGCTCTGAGCATTGAGTTTAGCACTATAGATTATCTTTGGGAAATATACTGACTTGATCGTCGGAGTGCCCCCGGGTGGAAGAACCACCGCCGGAGCCTTCTCTTTCTGTGCAGGACAGCAAGGTGCCATCTATTCTGCCTGTATTCTACAGCTGAATTACTAAGGAGGGCAGTGTGATCGGAAAATCACTCACACAAATACATATAAGAAAAACATGCATTATCAAAATTATTTCATTATTGTTTTTTATTCAAAAACTATTTAATTTAATTTTTTAAAATATACAAAATTATACTTTATATTTTTCACACAAAAATATTAAATATCAACACTTGTCATTTGGTAAAAAGATTTTTAAATTGAAAATACAATAGAATATTTAAATTCTTTTTAACTGAAAACACAAACAAAATATCTAAACAAATTAAAAACATAAAATTTTACAAATTACTAAGGGTGCTCACAGTTTAACAGTTTGGTTGCGGCCAAAGGAATCTTAAATCTGCTATTCGTCCAAAACTATGTGAATTGGAAAAAATCAATCCGCAACCGTCCGCTCATCATCACGCATCCGTCCAAAATGCAGTGGATCGATTCCATTCGATCGGTTTGGGCAGATCAAAATATTGACTAAGTACCCTACCAACCTGACCCAACCCAATATTATTCAGCTTGTTTGGTTCTAATTTTCAGAAAACAATTTTTAGAAAATTATACTTTTTCATTTTTTGTATTTTAATGTTTTAAATGAATTTTTTAAACATTTTAAGCAATTTTTTTTAGACACATCTAACATAAATACACATAAAAAGTATATAATATTTGGATATTTTTTTAAAAAAATACACTAAATAACAAAAAAAAAAAAACACAAACGAAAATGTAGTACATTTTTCATATTTTTGTGTATTTATTAATTTTTTAAAATATTTTTTCATAAATATTTTACTATTTAAATACATGTAAGTAAGATGCATATAAAAAAGTAAAAAAATTATTTAAAATTTAAAAAATAATCACTAAAAATAAAAAAATACGAAAAACAAAAAAAATAATTTTCAAAATACTGAATTCAAAAAACTGAAATCAAACACACTGATTATTATTATTATTTTTTAAGGTAAATTATAAATACATCTCTGAGGTTTGATTAAAATATGAATTGTTCCTTGTGGTTTTGGAAATTATACTCCACCATTGAGGTTTTTAATTTGATAACAAATTGTCTATTTTATTAATAAATTATCAAATCAATTAATAATTTTTAATGATGTTAAAAATATTTTTTAATTAATAATTTAAGTAATTTTATTATTGTATAAGAAAATAATTATAATTTTATTTTTTAATTAATTTTGTTAAATATATATATATATATATATTGATAATAAAGTATTTATAATTTTAAAATCAAAAGTTTTTATATTTTAAACAAATTAATTAAACTAATTTTAACTAATTTTTATAATTTAAACTAATTTTTATTTTTTAGAGATATTTTTACAATTTAAACTAATTTTTATTAATTCACCGTGTACATACACTCACACGCGATCAATTCTCAATTAACCTCCTTTTTCACACTTCCAACCCAAACATCTCATCTCATCTCATCTCATCTCATTTCATCTCATTCAACTGTCTCCTCTCGTTCTTCCTCACCTCGCCGATCGCCGCCGCCGCAAACCTTGTCGGTCACCGTCGATCGGCTTCTTTGCCGATCGTCACCGTCGATTGCCTCTTCTCAGGTCACTTTCTGCTATATTCTCTCTCTCTGCTCTCTCTTTGTGATTGTATTATTTTTATATTTTCTGGATAAGAATGTATATTTTATTTTCGTATATTCAGTGATGTTTTGTTTAGTTTATTTTATATTTTCTGTAAAATCAACCTTTTGAATATTCTACTTTCACGATAATATTCTTCTTTAAGTAGTGTTTTCATGCTCTGTTTGTTTGTTTGTGGACAAAAACCTAAAAGCTAAAAGCTTAATGCTATACTATTCTTCTGTTTTTTGCTCTGTTTGATGTTGGATATTGTTTTTTTTTTTTTTAGTGTTTATTGCCTTGTTAGATTGTTATTGTGTAATTTGTTTGGATTGTTAGATTTTTAGTTGACTAGTTTGTCAATGTTAAGTGTTAGATGAATGGACATCTATTTTAATTTTGACTATTTTAGTTAATTTATAAATTAGTTTTTTTTTAATCTTTGGTTCAACTTTTTTTAATTTTGGCCTAACTCTCTCACTCGGTCACTCAATATCACATATGGATCTGCCTTGCTCTCTTCCTTTCTCTCCTAGGAAGCACGGGTGCAGGTACGAGTACGGTACAGGTACGAGTGCGGATACGCCGATACGGAAAAATCCCAAAAAAGTATGATACGGGTACGGCTGCGGTACGCCGATATTTTTTTTTTTATTTTTTATAATTATGGTTAAAGCATCCAACTTACAAACTAGAATTAAATATCAAAACTAAAAGACAAGTATGTAATTTATTTTAAAAATTGTTCTTTTTGCTCATCAAATATGTAAATAACAATTTGGACAGATCTAATATATTACATATATTGAATAAAATATAAATTTCAGTGACAAGTATGACAAGAACAAGGACACTACAACACCTTTCAATCTGATTCCCATATTGACCTACAAAGTATCTCTTAATTTTAGTTTATGAAAGACAATGAAACAATAACCAATCATATCCACCCACAACATCCAGCATTGCAAGGAAATTAACCAATGTGGAAACAGACTGTAGGCACCCCATTTTTGACCGTCCTCAAGACTTGGATGTCACCGTTGGAACGCTCGGTGATTATCCATGTTTGCGTTCGTTTGGAGTTCCCGGAGTTCTCGGCTACGCGCCTTGCCTCAGGACCTCCGAACTCGACCGTTTTGTGCTTGGTTTTACACCAAACACTTGTGTTTTGCCTTGGAAGGGCAGGAATTGCTTTGTGAGGCACCCCCACATACCACCGGCTGTGGCTAGAGGCCACCGGCTGGATGGTGTTGCCATCGGCACTTTATTGTGCCGGTCGGCACTCTTTTGTGCCGGTCGGCACCTTTTTTGGCAAAATGACCATTTTGCCCTGCCGACTCCTATACAGCTGCTTTATGGGATATTTTTAGACAGCTGTTGGCATTTGTTTTCCCCTCCATACACGTGTATGGAGGGGATGAGCCCTTGGATGACTTAGCTTGTAAGTCTTGGTTGTCTATAAGAGAGAAGGCTCTTCTCTTGGCTCAAGGGTTAGAAAATTTGGAGAGTGAGAGAGGAAAAGAGAGAGAGAAGCTCTGGTTTTTCTAGGGTTTGAGTTGCATACACATTCTATCTCTATCCTTCTCTTGTGTGTCTAGGTGTTTTGTGCCTTACTATTGCACACAAACACCTAGTGTTTCACCTTCTCCTTGCAACTGAGGTTCTAAGGGCTGGTTTTTGAAGTTCTTGACAGATTTTGAGCCTAAGGAAGCATCAACTACAACTTTGTTAAAGAGGTCAACAAGGGTGAGACACTAGTCCTCTTTTTACCCCATTTTTGCACCCTCTTTTTGCTTCTTTAAAACAGTTTTTGTGCTTAGCATATAATACATAAAAGTTCTGTTTTTTAAGCCTCTTCATTGTATATTAAGAGTGTTTTGTGGTTTGAGCAAGTTTGACCACCCTTAGGCCTTGAAAAGGTCACTTTTTTGTGCTATTTTGGAGAGATCCGGGACTTGTGTCTTGGGCCTCTCCACCACTGAAATCTTGAGGGATTTCAGTGGTGGAGATGGTGCCTTAAAGTCCTAGGAAGGAGAGGGCCACCCCCTCTCCTTGATGTCCTTGAAAAGGGCAAGTTTTGCTTCCTTAAGGAACACTATGCTTGAGTGTGTGTTGAGCATGTGTGACTTGTTTTTCATGTTTATATTACCATGATATAACATGTTTCTAAATTGGTTTAGGTCCCTCATGCATGCTTAGCATGGTTGCCTTGTAATGCCTTTTGATGCCTTAACATGTCTAGGTAGTGTGCCTTCATTTCTAGCATGTTTTAGGCCTAGATCCATGAAGCTTGTAGGCTTATTTTACCATGCTTTAGTTCTGTCCATAGTTGTTTTGGTCAATCTTAGCATGTATTTTGTAGCCTCTTTGTATTTGGCTTGTTGGCCATAAGAACATGAGTGTGTAGCATGCCTTACTTGCTTCATTTTTGATGGTTTAGAACCATCTAACATGCCATTTCAGACCTTGTAATGTGCTTGTTTGATCGCCTTGCATGCCTCTTTAATGCTTTAAGAGTATGTATTGAATGCTCCATGTTTTGGTCATGTTGCATGCCTTTGCGCTTGAGCCTCTTAGATGCCATCTAAGTAGCCATTTGGCTTTGTTTTAACATGCTATAACTCTGTTTTAGGTTGTTTAATGCATGCCATAATTGCTTTGCATAAGTGTAGTTCAATGCCTCATTGGCTTGTTTCAAGACTTGGGCCATTTGTTGCATGCTTTGGCTTGCTTTGTGCATGATTTGGCATAAGTTTTGCATGGATTTCAGAGCTTTTCATGTATGCTAATAGTCCCTGTTTGTGCCTCTTAGATGTGTTTAAGAGTTGCTTAATTATGCTTAAGTGTTGGTGCCTTAACTTGTGCATGTGTGCATGTGTGTTTGGCCCTCTTGACTTAGCATTTGGCCACTGATTTAGGGCCTTTTAGAGTTGCCTAATTCATGTATAAGACCATCCTTCCATTGGTTTACATGCTCATAAATCATGCTTGCTTGTATGCCTTGCACAAGTGCATCACATTGTCCATGTTGCATGCCTAGATAACATGCTTAGGATTGCATCACATTTGCATGCATGCTAGGCCTCTTGAAGTGAGTTTGATAGAGGTTTGGCACCCTTGTTTGCTTGTTTGCATTGCATGCATTTGAAATCAAAGTTGCATCCTTGGTTCTTAGGGCCATCACGCATGGAAATGCGCGATTGGTGGTCCGGGAATCGAGGCACGTGCCCCTTTGAACAAAAACATGATAAGGGGTGTGTTTGGTGCATAAATGGCTTGAATTATATTGCCATGCATGTTGTTGTCCTCTGCTGCTGTGGTTGCAGGTTCTGCAGGTGTTAAGTGCCGCCGGCACTATTTAGTGCCGACCGGCAGTCAATTGCCAGCCGATAACTTCATCTAGTGCCGGTGGCCTCCTCCTTCAGCCGGTGGTGCTCTACCCCAGCCGGTGGTACTCCCCAGTGCCCTGAGAGGCACTCCTGGGACTTTGGCAATTTTCAGAGGAGGATAGCAGGGGAAACAGAGGCAATCCGTGCATGGCAGTGCGATTCCGAGCCAATTCCGAGCGCGCGCTGCATTTGAGCCCTCTTCCCGAGGCGTTTACTGCTTTAATTAACTTAGTTAATTTGTTAATTAATTTAGTTAATTTGTAATAATTAATTAGCTTGCGTAGTTAATTAATTTGTATTATTCTTTTGGTCCCTCCGAGCGAGGGTAAATTTGTAATAAGTGTGTGTGAGTGGGTGCATGTCTTCCAACCCCCATTTCTTTCTACCCCTTTTATTTACCTGCTTACGATGGTAGATTAGGGCACTCTATTTTAGCATACCTTATGCAATGCATCGTGCATTCATGCATTTGTTTACATACATCGGGCTCGGTACATCATACAAACTGCATCGTACTTTCAATTCCAAATTGAATACGTGATAGTTGTTGCATTTCATGTGCCATGCTTAGGATAGCCGAGCCTGTCTAGATTACATTCCGTATGCGATGCATTAGTCACTTAACATAAACTAGGTCATGCATGTTTTGCTAACTGGTTTCTTGTATTGGCACGGAGTACGATGTAAGTTTTATGCTTTAATGTCGCATGCGTGTGAATGTTAACATGACAGTATGCCTGCCATGCGGCTAAGTGCTTATGTGATAAACTGCTTGAATGCCTGTGGGTGGAGGTTGGATTACTTGAGTTGGGAATACTCATTGAAATCCATGTTTTAGCCTACTCGCGAGTAGCAATTTCAAACTGTTTTCCAAAACAGACGGATATGCAATGCTTATTTCCAAATTAGGCGATCTAGTCTATACTTGTTTGCTGTGCGCACAACATAGTAATTCTAGGCTAATAACCGGAATAAGAACGCATAAAGTTTTCAAATTGGATATCATGGTTAGTAGAGGCCGGTCTTCGGACCGGGCGAAAGGGGGTGCTCATAGCTGACCTTCCCCGATCGTACCCAAGCTCCCGAGCCAAGACCACTTTGGTGATGACAGACACGTGGCCTTCGGCACCGAGTCAGGGTTTCCTAAATTTCCCATTTTAAAAATATTTAGGTGGCGACTCTGTAATCTGGCAAAGCAGTCCATGTTTGGCACTACTTTTCAAAATCTGTTTTTTCTCAAAACGATTTGCCAGAGTTGGACTCTTTGGTTCAGATTTAGAACCGCAACACAAACAAAAAGGGAGTCCGAACTGTAGCGAGGTCCCCCGCGGGCGTTGTTACAAAGACAGATAACTTAACTCAAAACCAATGGTTATGCATCACAAATTAATGCTCTGTTTTTCAGTTACAAAACCCCCATCTCTCCCCCTCAAAATAAACTGCTACTAAAGAGAATTTAAGGTGTCAAGGGACTTTAATTTGTCATCAAGCTTTACAACCAATATCATATTGCATATATATATGACATATATCAGAAAAAAAATAAAAAAAAATTAAGGACAGATCTTAGTTAAACAAATCTGGACAGATTTTAGTTAAAAAATCTGGACATATATCAGGAAGAAAAAAAATGAGGACAGATCTTAGTTCAACAAATCTGGACAGATTTTAGTTAAAAAATCTGGACATATATCAGGAAAAAAAAAATAAGGACAGATCTTAGTTCAACAAATTTGGACAGATTTTAGTTCAAAAATCTGGACATATATCAGAAAAAATAAGGACAGATCTTAGTTCAACAAATCTTGAAAGATTTTAGTTCAAAAATCTGGACATATATCAGGAAAAAAAAGAGAGAGTTCAAGAAAAATGAAGAAGAAGATGAAGGATCAAAGAAAGAGAAGACCAAAGAGAAGAGAAGAATCGATCGTTTGCAGCGAATAAACAGCACAAAAATTTGGGGAAAAAAATGAAAGAAAGAGGATAAAGAATTGAAGAAGAAAAGGGGAAAGAATCGAAGATGGACTTACCTCTTCAATCGCACCTTCGAATGAGAATCAATCAGCAGCACCTTCGATTAAACCTTTCAATCGCACCTTCGAAGTGTTCTTCAGACTCTCTTGGGAGTATTTCTGGAAGGAGATGATCAAATAGACATGGAACCCTAGCACCTTCGAAGTTCTTCAGCCTTCTTGGAGTATTTCAGAACGACTCGAATGAGATATGGAAGGAGCTGAGATGATCGAATGATAGAGAGAATACAAAACCCTAATTTTATTTGTTTTCATGTTTTATTTATTACAAAAGAACCCCAGATTTTTATAATTCTTTAAAATAGACATAAAATATTGCTTCGGTGCCCTTTAATTTATAAAAAATCTCATTTTTTACCCCGGAGTACCCAAAACGTACCGATTAAACCACATCGCTTGACCGTATAAACACAAGTTTATCCTTGACCGTATTAAACACAAGTTTCTATAAACACAAGTTTGATAGTTTCTCTCTCAACATTTTTGGAGTACCCGTGCTTCATAGTTTCTCTCTCACTCTCACTCTCACTCTCACTCTCACTTTTCTCTGTTTTGTATATTGTTGCCCAGGTACTTCAAGCACAATAACTTTTCCAACTTTGTTCAACACGCGTACCGGGTATGCCAAAAATGCACCGGGTACGTTTTATACGGTCAGTATACGGATGGGTATGCCATGGGTACGCCATCGGTACGTTTTGGGTACTCCAGGGTAAAAAATGAGATTTTTTATAAATTAAAGGGTACCGGAACAATATTTTATGTCTATTTTAAAGAATTATTCTTTTGTAATAAATAAAACATGAAAACAAATAAAATTAGCAAAAATGATTTGTCCCCCTAAAACTAATTCCCCTAATCCCCTAATTTATATTTTTGGAAAACTATTTTCTTTTTCTTTTTTTCGTTTTCTTTTTTTTGTTTTTTTTTTTACTTGAAATGGCATTTTCGGGGGATTCGGGAGCCCCATTTCGGGGGATGAATCACAGCCCTAAAATTAGGGTTTTGTATTCTCTCTATCATTCGATCATCTCAGCTCCTTCCATATCTCATTCGAGTCATTCTGAAATACTCCAAGAAGACTGAAGAACTTCGCAGGTGCTGAAGAACACTTCGAAGGTGCGATTGAAAGGTTTAATCGAAGGCGCTGCTGATTGATTCTCATTCGAAGGTGCGATTGAAGAGGTAAGTCCATCTTCGATTCTTTCCCCTTTTCTTCTTCAATTCTTTATCCTCTTTCTTTCATTTTTTTCCCCCAAATTTTTGTGCTGTTTATTCGCTGCAAACGATCGATTCTTCTCTTCTCTTTGGTCTTCTCTTTCTTTGATCCTTCATCTTCTTCTTCATTTTTCTTGAACTCTCTTTTTTTTTTTCCTGATATATGTCCAGATTTTTGAACTAAAATCTTTCCAGATTTGTTGAACTAAGATCTGTCCTTATTTTTTCTGATATATGTCCAGATTTTTGAACTAAAATCTGTCCAAATTTGTTGAACTAAGATCTGTCCTTATTTTTTTTCCTGATATATGTCCAGATTTTTTAACTAAAATCTGTCCAGGTTTGTTGAACTAAGATCTGTCCTCATTTTTTTTCTTCCTGATATATGTCCAGATTTTTTAACTAAAATCTGTCCAGATTTGTTTAACTAAGATCCGTCCTTAATTTTTTTTTTTTTTTTTTTCTGATATATGTCATATATATATGCAATATGATATTGGTTGTAAAGCTTGGTGACAAATTAAAGTCCCTTGACACCTTAAATTCTCTTTAGTAGCAGTTTATTTTGAGGGGGAGGGATGGGGGTTTTGTAACTGAAAAACAGAGCATTAATTTGTGATGTATAACCGTTGGTTTTGAGTTAAGTTATCTGTCTGTTTCCACATTGGTTAATTTCCTTGCAATGCTGGATGTTGTGGGTGGATATGATTGGTTATTGTTTCATTGTCTTTCATAAACTAAAATTAAGAGATACTTTGTAGGTCAATATGGGAATCAGATTGAAAGGTGTTGTAGTGTCCTTGTTCTTGTCATACTTGTCACTGAAATTTATATTTTATTCAATATATGTAATATATTAGATCTGTCCAAATTGTTATTTACATATTTGATGAGCAAAAAGAACAATTTTTAAAATAAATTACATACTTGTCTTTTAGTTTTGATATTTAATTCTAGTTTGTAAGTTGGATCCTTTAACCATAATTATAAAAAAAAAATAAAAAAAATATCGGCGTACCGCAGCCGTACCCGTATCATACTTTTTTGGGATTTTGCCGTATCGGCGTATCCGCACTCGTACCCGTACCGTACTCGTACCCGCACCCGTGCTTCCTAGGTTAGACCTCATTTTTAGTCATAAAAATCTGCTTTTGTCAAGAAGAAGCCCACAATACTATCTACGAGAGGCCAAGATGTGGGATACTGCGAGAGACAAGTTTGATTCATTTGATGACATTGTGATGCTTGAGGTTGCAAATCTTTGTCTTGATGAATCTGACACGGAGGTTGTATTATTTATAGACAATGGTGGTGCAGGCCAAGGGGATGGTGTTGTGATGATGACTTGGTTGGTGTTAGGTCTGTTTGAAGCTTCATAAGGTTTACTCTTTTTGTTTCTCATTTTGTTGAATGTCGGATGTTGATTGATGTTTCTTAGATTGTAATGATGTATCGAATGACATATTTTTTTGACTTGTGATTTATGTAATTTGTATGGATGATCTTTTAATTATTGAACCTAAATTCTCTTGACATTTTTTGTAAAATGGTTTATGATTGATGAAATTATATTTTATATGTTGAGGGATGAATGATGTTTAAATTATAGATTAAGTGGGTTTTTCATGTTGAATTTTGATTATTTTTTTTTATTAATTTTGGTTATTTGTGAATAAAATTAACAAATAAAATATATAAATTTGCTGTTTTGGTTGTATCCCTGTGGTGTTCATATCTTAATTTTTTGAGAATCACCAATTTGTTTTTTTCATGTATCCCTATGGTTTCGTACCCTAATTTTTTGAGAATCACCGAGTAGGTGCTTCTTAGGCTTAAGATATTATTGGCACTTTTTTATCACCTTCATCTACTCTTATTCTAGCTCATAGGTAAAAAGATAGCATGTGCATTTTTTAGTATGTTGGTTTGGTTATCATTTAGAAAATGTGATTATTTTCTTGTAACTGTTAAAACAAGGACTGAGAAATGAATTTACTATGTGATTACAATTTTAGTCCTTTAGCTGTTGAATGAAGTGTATTTTCTCTATTTCAGAATGCTCTCTAAATATTTAATAAAACATTTTAACATGTGAACAAAACTTTAGAATGCAGCCAACATAGTTCGCTCACTCTCTCTCACACACATGTACTCAATGCATACATAATGAAAGGTATCGGGATATGTATTGGTATCGGTGATGCGGTCATATATCGGCCAATATTAGACGATATCGGATAGTATCGGCCGATATATTGATGAATAACAGTATCAGAAGTCCAAAATCCTAATACATAATGGCCGATATTTAAAGCCCTCAAGGTTTACCAAATTGTCTTGATGTATTTTGTGTGGGAGCAAGATCTGTTGCTTCTAAACTTGATATTGATAATGTATTCACATAATGTATTAGCTAAAGCTGAATTTGGGCACTTGCATGTTGCAGATAGATATGGATAATCAGAGGATTTTGCTAATGATTTTATGGTCATGCAAGCTGTTTCCACTGTGATAGTCATTACATTGGGTTGCATGATTATTTGGACCCAACCTTATCTACTTTGATTCTGTAGGGTTGTTCCATCATAAGATGAAAATCATACTCTCTTCGTCCTCAGTAATTCCCTCGTTTCATATTAGCCAGTTGAAATCATATGATTTGAATTTTAAAAGCAATTCTCCTTCCAACCCAAACTTCAGTTTTGTCCATTCACTACAAGAAAAAACACTTTTGGCGACTAAAGTTTTAGTCGCCAAAAGCCCCTTTTTAGTCGCCAATACTAATTTTTTCACTTTCCCCGACTAAAGATTTTAGTCGCCGCTGTGGTCGCCGATAAATTGTCGCGAATACCTTTGGCGACTAAACATTTGTTAGTCGGCAATACACATGTCTTTGGCGACCAAATAATTAGTCGCCAATACTCCATTCCATTTTGGGAAATTATACTTGTAGTGACTAAACCTTTAGTCGCCAATACTAATTTTTTATTTAATTTATCTTTCGGCGACCAACGACTTTAGTCGCCAATACTAATTTTTTCAACAAAAAAAAAAAATAGCCTCCGCTCCAAGACTTGCACGCCACTATACCTTTAGCAACACTGCTCCCCACTACGCCACTCTCAGATCACATGATTATTGTTGCAACATTTATTATTTATATACTATATTCACTGGTATTAATACAAAATTGTATATATAAAAATAAATTATTTTATTTAATATATTTCATGTAAAAAATAAAATATTTACAAAAAAAAATTGGGTAGCACTTTTGGCGATTAAATCTCAATTTTAGCACTTTCTGTTGCTAAAACAAATGAATCCCGCCTAAGGATAGCACATTCGGCGACTAAAAAGAACTGTAGTCGCCAAAACCTCAACTTTGGGCGACTAAAATGCATTTTAGTCGGCAAAACACCTATAATGGGCAACTAAACTGTTTTTTAGTCGCCAAAAACCGTCCCTTTTGGCTACTAAACAACCTGTAGTCGCTAAAAACCCTATATTCGGCGACTAAAGTGCGTTTTAGTCGCTAAAACCATTATATTCGGCGACTAACCTGTTTTAGTCGGCAAAAGGGATCAACTTTGGCGACTAATTGCATTTTAGTCGCCAAAAATCGTACTTTTAGCGACGAAAAAATAAGTTTTGGTCGCCGATTGTGTTTTTTGTTGTAGTGATTGCAATATTCCACAAGGACTCCCTTTAGTAAAAATATCAATCCAATTTTGAAAAAAACACTTGCCAGCACTTTGAGGTTTATAGCCAGAGAATGCATGAACTCCAATGATGTGTTGTTTGGTGAGGATGGCTCAATTACATATGATTGGAAGGACAAACGAGGAGAAAGTGAAGATATGGGATCACCATGGGAAGGGGCTGTTGTGTATCAGAGAAACCCTTCAATCTCACATGTGGAGTACTGCATTTGAATTATTTGCACCATAAAATATTTTATGTCGATTGTGGTAAACCACCTTATAAATCATTTAATTAGATTTCATTTTTCAATCCATTTAAATGAGGAGGCATTATTTGCACCACATTTTATTTTTCTGTCGATTGTGATCTATTAATTATGGCCTGTCAATTGAAATCATAAACTATTTTCAAAGAATAACATTGACCACATTTGTTTTTATTATTATTATTTTTGTCGATAGACATATTAACGTGACATGATAGATGTGTTAAGGACGTGACATGATGACATGTTAAATGGAGGGTTAGAAAATTAGCAATTGCAGCAATTTGAAAGTTAGTTGCTGAGATCAAGGAGTTAAAATCAAATCAAGCACTAAATTTGCAAAATAGTTTCTACCAAACATGGGATATGGATAATATTGAGAAAATCACGGACTTGTTGAGGAAATCGTGAGCTTAGGCTATCTCTTTCTCTCATGTAACTTAACCTATAAATAGGCCAAGAGAGATACAAAAAGAGATTGATCAATCAACAACCACTCAAAAATCATGAAGAATTATTTAGGAGTATCTTAAGTAAGCCATTTTAGGAGTAGATTAAGCAATTTTCCAAACCCCATTTCTTTTCTTCTGTCGATTGCTGGATTTGTCATTTCTTTGTTCTTATTTAAGTTCTTATAATTAGTAACAAGTGACAATTTAATCAAATAAATACATATTATGTTCTGTTCCATTCCTTCTTTACTTAATTACCTCTAGGGAAGTCCTTAATCTGTTTAAGACATAGAACTCAACCACAAAGTTTGATATTTCATGTTTATAAAATATATTTAACTCTATTGATCAATGACTGTCGATTGGGTTTAAACAGAATTTTTGCTGACATTAGCATTGACAATTTGTAAAAATATTGGCTGACATAATTTGGTGCTGTGAACACCATTTGAGCACCTCCAAACATGCCTTTGCCTCCGCCACTAGTGCTGATGATGCTGTAAAATAAAATTGCTGCTTTATGATTGGAATTCGTTGTAGTCCATCGCAACCCATGTAGCCCCGGCTTGAGATGATTGTTGCCTCAATGCTCCATCAGTCAAAAATCCATGCACAATAGAATTTGGACACCAACTAGCATTTTTAGTAATAATAAAAGAAAATCCCCCCTATTTTGCACAGAATTAATCCCCATCAATTTACCATGAAGTCGTCTATTTGAAGGTAAATCCAGGTGATTAATCCACTCAATAGTCCGAATCAGATGCTCAATATCCTTTTGAAATACAGCCTTGTTCCTGTGGATCCATATTCCCCATAAAACCTTAATTGCTTCCACTATAGCCTGCTCATCTGGTGCATTTCAAAACCACCACTCAATCCATTCCTGAACCAATAAAACTTTCCCAGATTCAAAATTCAGACTCAACCGTAAACCCCTTCAAATGTGCTTGGCAAAAGGGCATTGAAAATAAAGATGTTCCACAGATTCCTCTTCCTCCAAACATCTTGGGCATCGAATATCAACCCCCACTCCTCTACTAATTAAAGCAACATTAGCTGGTAAAATTCTATGAATTAATTTCCATAGAAATAAAGCCCATTTCGCCAGAATTTGAAGGTTTCGTAACTTCTTCCAACACCAACAACTGACCCCTATTTCATGAACTTCAGAGAGAGACCTGGCAATTTTTGTGTATTGATTTGACTTTTTTTGGCCTAAATAACTTCAAAGGTGAATATGTTTGTTTTATTTTAAACATTAAAGCTTTTAGATATTCAGAATTTTGTAGCTGAATATGAGGAAACACACTGACCCACTAATAATCCAAAAAGCCAAAAAGTTCTCAAAAAGTAAAAAGTTAACTATTCACCAAAAGTCAACAATTACGGCTGCACAACTCCCAATTCAAATTTTACTCTAAAAACCAATTTTCACAATTTTTTTATTACACATTTTTCCATAAAAAGTCAAAAAGTTAACCCAAACATCATATTTTCAACCTCAATTTTTTTGTCCAAAAAGACAAAAAGTGCACTTATTTAGTCTTCCCAAACAAGGAGTCAATTAAAATATGTGATCATGAAAACTTCATTTTGTGACAATTTTTTTTTCTATAATTTTTTTTTTATTTTTATTTTTTATTTCATTTCAGTAAACCTATTATGATAGTTTTTTCATCAATATATTGTGACAAAATATTACAACAAATTGAGGTTTAGAGATAAATTTAGGGACAAAATTACTTTGTAGGTATGAGATATATTAGTTACAAAAAGTGTTAATCTTTTTATTTTTATTTTTTATGATGAAATGGACATCTAGTGACGAAATATTATCCTTTGCAAGATCCAATTAAGAATTTCGTGTTTAAAAAAAATGATATTTTTCGTTTTTTCTTTTTTTTATATTAACTCTGTTTATATATAAAATTTATACCAAAAAAAAAAGATACAAAAATGATGTTATAAATAAGAGAAAATTTCATTTTACCCCCAAATTAGATCTCAATGATCAGTTTAACCTATGTACTTATAATTTTAATTTTATACTTAAACTATTTGATTTTGAATCAATTTCATCACAGCCGTTAGCTACCGTTTATAATTAGAATAAAGTTGATGGCGTGACACTCAAATTTCGTTTGAAATTTTATTTTGTTTATTTTGCCCCCCAAACTATTTTAAAAATATCAATTAGACCCCCAAATCTCATATTGTTTAAGGGTCTAATTAATATTTTGGGGATAGCTCAAGGGCTAAAATGAAGTCTCAAATGAAAACAAGGGTCAAGGGTCAAGGGCACAAGGGTCTAATTAATATATTGGGGATAGCTCAAGGGTCTAATTAATATTTTGTGCCCTGAGCTATTTTGGGGATAGCTCAAGGGCACAAGTGTTGTTTAATTACAAATGGTAGCTAATGGTAGGGATGAAATTGATCTAAAATTAAATAGTTTAGGTATAAAATTAAAATCATAAGTACATTAATTAAATTGATCATCAAGGTATAATTTGAAGAGCAAAATGAAATTCTCTATAAATAAAAAGCATCTTCATAGATATTTTATTTTAAAGTAAAAAGTCCATATTAAATTACATCATTTATACAAATGTATGATTTTTTTTATATCATTATCAAAAAAAAAAAAAAAAATGATATCATAATATTTATTATGTCAATAAAATTAGCTCACCCTATTTTTACATGATATTTAATGTGTGACTTACACAATGATTGTTGTAAAGGTATCCATATAAGTTATATTCTTTTTTTTTTTTTTGGTGCTTCGGAAAGGAATATAAGTTATATTCATTAGGGGGGCAGGTTGCCCCAGTGGTAAGGGCGCACACGTGACTGTGTGGGTAAGGCGCACGGTCACGGGTTCTATTCCCCACTGGGTGAGTGCTTGCAGCAGTTTGTTTTATTTTAAACATTAAAGCTTTTAGATATTCAGAATTTTGTAGCTGAATATGAGGAAACACACTGACCCACTAATTACTGTCAATTAAAATATGTGATCATGAAAACTTCATTTTGTGACAATTTTTTTTTCTATAATTTTTTTTTTTTATTTCATTTCAATAAACCTATTATGATAGTTTTTTCGTCAATATATTGTGACAAAATATTACAACCAATTGAGGTTTAGAGATAAATTTAGGGACAAAATTACTTTGTAGGTATGAGATATCTTAGTTACAAAAAGTGTTAATCTTTTTATTTTTATTTTTATGATGAAATGGACATCTAGTGACAAAATACAATCCTTTGCAAGATCCAATTAAGAATTTCGTGTTTAAAAATAGGGAGAGTTACTGATAAGTCCCGTAATGTGAAATGTTGGTGCAATTAGTCCTTAGATATTTTTATTACTCCGTTTGGTCCTGCGGTATGTGTATCTTCCTGAAATGCCCTTGTTTGTTGGGTTATGTGAGATAGTGTGACGGTGTGTGTTTGGGTGTCACATTGGGAAAATGCCCTATAGTACTTTTTGCTGTGTGACTTTTTGCAGTGAGACAGTGTGACAATGTGTGTTTGGGTGTCACATTGGGAGTAATGCCCTGTAGTACTTTTTGCTGTGTGACAGTGTGACATGTGAGACAGTGTGACAGTGTGTGTTTGGGTGTCACATTGGGAGTAATGCCCTATAGTACTTTTTGCTGTGTGACAGTGTGACAAGTGAGACAGTGTGACAGTGTTGGGAAAAATGCCCTGTAGTACTTTTTGCTGTGTGACGTATGTGACAGTGAGACAGTGTGACAGTGTGTGTTTGGGTGTCACATTGGGAGTAATGCCCTATAGTACTTTTTGCTGTGTGACAGTGTGACAAGTGAGACAGTGTGACAGTGTGTGTTTGGGTGTCACATTGGGGAAAATGCCCGATAGTACTTTTTGCTGTGTGACGTGTGTGACAGTGAGACAGTGTGATAGTGTTGGGAAAAATGCCCTGTAGTACTTTTTGCTGTGTGACGTATGTGACAGTGAGACAGTGTGACAGTGTTGGGAGTAATGCCCTATAGTACTTTTTGCTGTGTGACGTATGTGACAGTGTGACAGTGTTGGGAAAAATGCCCTGTAGTACTTTTGCTGTGTGACGTATGTGACGGTGAGACAGTGTGACAGTGTGTGTTTGGGTGTCACATTGGGAGTAATGCCCTATAGTACTTTTTGCTGTGTGACAGTGTGACAGTGAGACAGTGTTGGGGAAAATGCCCTATAGTACTTTTTGCTGTGTGACGTATGTGACAGTGAGACAGTGTGACAGTGTTGGGAAAAATGCCCTATAGTACTTTTTTGTAATGACTCAAAAAAATAAAAGAAAATAAATAAATTTGCTGGTGGGTCTAATACAGAATCATTTTACTCTCTTTCTTTGGTCTCTTATTCAAAAGCAAGGTAGAGAATGAGTAAGTTATATTAATATACTCGGTGGTATGCATAATGAACATAGAGAGCATCTGTGTGGAGGGATAAATAAAATAAAAAGGATGGGGCAGCTTATTTTTGATAAAGGAATAAATTCTTTTTAGTGGGGAACAAGAGAAGGGAATATATGCATGATGTTTTCGCTGGTGCAAGAAAGTGATTAAAGAGAACAAGATCAAATATGTGGGGCAATAGAATATTTGCTTTTGAGAGAAAAAGGCTCTGCAAAAGTGAACTTATACACACATATGATAACATTCAACACTGGCGTGCTGCAATAAAGGATTGCACGAAAGCATAGGAACTAAATCCTAATTATCTGAAGCTTAGAAGAGGAGAGGCTCATGAGAAGGTGTGGGAATCCTTCTATACCAGCCATAAGTGAAATATACTCTTTCAAGACTATGCATGTTTCTGGGCCACGGAGTTACCCCGAAAGAATTGGAATTGTGGACAGATCTATAACTCCATGGCTGGTAGCTACTTGGCATCCACCGTGGTACAGTTCTTACAAAGCCCATTACAGAGAAGTGGAGTGTATGAGGGTGGCAATGGAAGAGTTACTTTACTCTTATGGTGTTGAGATAATCTTCAATGGACATACAGTTAAAGTGAAGTACTGTGATACTTGCTTGCTTTACCGTCCTCCCCGTGCTTCTCATTGCTCCATCTGCAATAACTGTGTTCAAAGATTTGACCATCACTGTCCATGGGTTGGTCAGTGCATTGGAGTACGTAATTATCGGTTCTTCTACATGTTCATATGCATATACGTGTTTGTGTTTTCTTGGATCAACATTCTTCAAGGTAAAGAACGCACTGTTTTGAAGGCCATGTCACGAGATTTCTTGTCAGATTTTCTCATAGTGTACTGCTTCATTGCTGTATGGTTTGTGGGTGGCCTCACAGTTTTCCATTTCTATCTAACTTGCACAAACCAATTACCAAAGTGAAGAAGTTGGTAAGAACAAAGTTTTGACCGGTAGATATTAAAATCTGTCAAGATCGAAATTTTGGATTTTTGGCTTGCTTCCTCTTCTTGGCTTGAGGTAGGGATATCCTACTCCTCTTTATGAGCTTTGTCTTTAAAGTTTAGCATTTTGATATGTTGGGGGTTGTTGGGTAATTTTGAGAAAGTTTAGGCCTTTGTGTAATTTTACAAAAGTTGGGGTTTTAAATATATAAAACATATATGCATGTTTAGCATGAAAAAATGGAATTAATGTTGAAACATTGATGAAAATGGAACCTTAGGGTGGTAATGTTAATTAAGGAAAATGCCCTAATTACATTGGTTAATTAATTTGTATAATTAATTGTGAGAAATGAGGAATTGAATTGGGAATGTTGAGATTGGGAATGTATAGGATTAAAGGGTGTAGTTGAATTATTTATCGCTCACCTAATTGAAATGTTGATATATTATCCATTTTGTGCATTTATTTTCTGTTTAGAAATAACTGCTTTGGGCTATCGGTGGAGGATAGTCTTGATTGTTGTAGACAATGCATGATGATTAGGCAAACTAAAACTAATCACTAGAATGTGTCATTGAGTATGACGATTGAAAGAATACATTAACTTTATGTATTGATTGATGATGTGTATAATAATTGTTTATATGCATTGTGTTGTGTTGGAGGAGATAGGGGATGTACTCCGCGGTTTAGGGGAAGATAGGGGATGGACCTCTAAACCGGATATTGTTGGGAGGAGATAGGGGATGGACTCCGTAGATACAGCTCATATGCTTATCTGTTGAAGTGTTGATGTGTGATATAGTTCTTATACTTATCAGTGGAAGTGTTGATGTAGCTCATATGCTTATCTGTTGATGTATTGATATAGCTAGTATGCTTATCTATTGTGAAATGAGGAAATGTTTAATATGAGTTACTGTCTCATATCGGTTATTTGGTCAGGTTCTAGACTATGGTTATGAATTGAGAATTGAAAAGGAATGGAAACTGAAACTGTAATGTGTTATGAAAGAATGTAAAAGTGTTAACCATCTATCAAACTGTTAATCTTTTAGTCATTGTTCATAGCTGGTTTAGTGTATTTTTACTGGGCTGTTAGCTCACCCTATACGGGAATATCATTTTCAGGTACAGGTAGCATGCCACCTCCAAGGATATAGTTTGGGAGGCTAGAGGCGAATGGACCTTTTTGATGTTTTGTTTCCCTTTGATGTGTTACATGTGATTTCAAGCCAAGGGCTTTATATGTATTTGAGTTAGTACTCTACTCTGTATAACCAAGTGTTGACTTGGAAAGCTGTAAGCCCGTAGGGCATTTCCTTTTGTTGTTAACATGTAACACTGTTATAAGAACTACTCTGATGAATAGAAATGGTTGGTTTATTTTATATCAATGCATGTCTAAAGTGATGGGTTTTATGTATTATTTTGGGGCGTGACATTTTTGCTATGTGACGTATGTGACAGTGAGACAGTGTGACAGTGTGTGTTTGGGTGTCACATTGGGAAAAATGCCCTGTAGTACTTTTTGCTGTGTGACGTGTGTGACAGTGAGACAGTGCGACAGTGTTGGGAAAAATGCCCTGTAGTACTTTTTGCTGTGTGACGTGTGTGACAGTGAGACAGTGTGACAGTGTTGGGAAAAATGCCCTGTAGTACTTTTTGCTGTGTGACGTGTGTGACAGTGAGACAGTGTTGGGAAAAATGCCCGGTAGTACTTTTTTGCTGTGTGACGTATGTAACAGTGAGACAGTGTGACAGTGTGTGTTTGGGTGTCACATTGGGAGTAAATGCCCTATAGTACTTTTTGCTGTGTGACAGTGTGACAGTGAGACAGTGTGACAGTGTTGGGGAAAATGCCCTATAATACTTTTTGCTGTGTGACGTATGTGACAGTGAGACAGTGTGTGTTTGGGTGTCACATTGGGAAAAATGCCCTATAGTACTTTTTGCTGTGTGACGTGTGTGACAGTGAGACAGTGTGACAGTGTTGGGAAAAATGCCTTGTAGTACTTTTTGCTGTGTGACGTATGTGACAGTGAGACAGTGTGACAGTGTTGGGAAAAATGCCCTATAGTACTTTTTGCTGTGTGACGTTTGTGACAGTGAGACAGTGTGACAGTATGTGTTTGGGTGTCACATTGGGAAAAATACTCTACAGTAGTTTTTGTTGTGTGACGTGTGTGACAGTGTGACGTGTGACAGTGAGGTGTGACGCAGTAAATGAAGGGGTAGAAACGACCATAATATCAAAATATAAATCAAAATAGGACCTATTAGTGATAATGCTATCACCTATGGGATCTATCAGTATATGCGTTAATTGGTAGGACTAAATGAGGTTGCTAATGCTGATATGGGACTTTTGGATAATTTTCCCTTAAAAAAAAACATATTTTCCATTTTTTCTTTTTTTATATTAACTTTATTTATATATAAAATTTATACAAAAAAAAAAAAATACAAAAATGATGTTATAAATAAGTGGAAATTTCATTTTACCCCCAAATTATATCTCAATGATCAGTTTAACCTATGTACTTATAATTTTAATTTTATACTTAGTGGTATTTTGGGAAGATGGTAAAAATTAACTTTTTTGCTTTGAACCAAGCTTTTTGGGAGTAATTTGAGAAGTTAGTAAAAAATTGCTTTTTTATCTAGATTAATATTTATTTATGGTGTCACATCACACTAAAATGACTAAAATACCCTCACCCAACTTAAAAAATTACATTTTACTCATTTATACAAAATATAAACATTGACGGTAATTACGTAATTTTTCAACTTATAGGGTCAAATGTTTCCTATTCCCTCGCCAAACATCTTCATAAGCAAGCTGCTATCGGTCTTTCCACAGCATCAGAAAGAAGAACCGAAAATTTGTCGTGTACAATTTTCGAAGCCAGCTTTCAAATCGCTCAAGGCGGTCAAATCGCTCAAGGCGGTCCATCAGCCTGCGATAAAGCCTGTGACCAAGCCTGTGACCAACTGAGGAAGATCAACCCGAAGGTACATACTATTTGCTTTTATTCATCGTTGAAGTTTCATAGGTAATTTGATGTTTTATGTACTTCTTTCTCTTTGAGTCATTTTAAAATTTTTTTTTTTCGAAAAATAGAACCAAAAAAAGAAGAAGAAGAATAAGAATAAACACTCAGTGCTCTGTTATTTTGGATGATTTGGTTTTAATTTAGTAAGAAGTACATTAATCATTTCTGTGATTTTAGTATGAAGTTGTAATGAGTTTTTCATCTTCTTGAAGGATTTTCTTCAATTTTCATTCTGGTTTTGTATTGTACAATGTTTTTGAATAGTAGTGTATTGTTCGGGTTGTTAAAATTGTCTACATAGGTGGTAAAGTTATATAGGGTCATAGTTTCTCTCATATATTGCACTAGTATATATTATTATGCCTCTTAGGTGCTTGATAAAATGCCACTAAGAGTGGCTGAACTTGTATACTGTTTTCTTTTGAGTTTTTTTTTGAAGATGGGGAACAATCTATTGGCCTCTCCTTCAAGTGAGTTCATCATTGATGGAACATTTGAAAATATTATTACTTATCTATTATTTTCTTTTAATTGTTTATTTACAGTATAGTCGTGTTATTGTGATTTGTGATTCTTGTAAGCCTGTATCCTTGGCCTCGGATTATTTAATCGCTATATTTTTTTTGATCAGCAACAAAAAGAATTTTAAGTTAATCACTATGAAATGACATTGGTTTAAAGTTTTTTAATCATCATATTTAAGCTCAAAATAAATTTTCTTTTAAATCCGTACATCACAAATACCAAAATCCAGTGCTGCCATTCATATTATATTGATATATTTTACATGATTGTTATTTCAAGTCAACAATGTCTCGTTTGGCCTAGGCATTTTGTGTGTTTGTGTGAATGTGTTCCTTTGGACTTAATTTTCTGTACAGTAGTCGGCAAATGTCTCCTTTGAATCATATTTCACCTTGTAGAGATGTCATTTCCTTGCAAGTTGAGTGTATGGTCAAATGAAACCCGAAGAACTCCATTAGTCAGTAAAGCTAACACTAAGCGGCCAGACTTCTTCCCTATTTTCTCAAATTTTCCATTGTTCAGGACATAAGGTTGTGCTTGGAGGGTTTCTTAGGGGAAGACCTGTGTTTTTCACTCTTATACTTTTTGGTGAGTTTTGCAGGTTTCAACGTGATAGTCTTGCCACCATACATAAATACATAGGTATTCTATCTCCCATTATTTGGCATACCTTTATCATAAAGCCAAGGATGGCCTAGTAAGTTGAGCAACATCTATAGGTAGACATCAGACAAAATACTAAGGCAGATTGAAACTGATGTTGACGTCTATGGATCCATCACATATTTTATATGACATGGACAGTGATGAATAGTTGATTTGGAGACCACAATCTGGTACTCCCACGACCTTACAAACACTATTCCTGCATTTCACAAATTTGTGAAAATTGCTGGTGCACATTCACTCATCCTATAGGAAAAAAAAGGCTCCTCATAGTCATAAGTCATGACACTAATGTGGGTGTCGTCATTCCATACAATATCCTGACCCTCCTTCTTGGTTGATATCCTCTCCTACATCCTCCAACTCATGATCAATGGTCAATATGCAACGTGGACATTGAGTGACAATGTGCCCCTCACCATGGCAGTGATGACATATAATGGAGGAGGTAGATTGATGAGAACTAGAGAGAGGAGACTGATTACCCTTCATGCTGGTGACAGTCAGCTTAGGGTTGTTGCTACCCTTGGGAGCAACTGAGGCAACTGATCTAGATGTGTATAGCCACTCGATCTGCCAAAAGAGATAAAATACCACTTATTATGCCACTACACCCTACTAGTCGAAGAAACTCATTACCCCACACCAAAACAAATATACACATATACGAGTATTCTATACCATCTATACTATTATATATGTGAGCACCTAAATTGGTGTCTTGAAGCTTTTTCTCTCTTCATGCCAGGTGTCCAGTGATCTATCAAAAACCAAAAAAAAAAAAATACTAGAGAAGAGAATGGGCCAACACTTAGAACTGAAGACCACAAATTTAATAAGGAAGAATCTTATCACTTGAGATTACAACTAATATATTTTAAATATTTTATTTGTTTTTATCTATACTATTATATATGTGAGCACCTAAATTGGTGTCTTTTAAGCTTTGTCTCTCGTCATACCAAGTGTCTAGTGATCTATCAAAAACCAAAAAAAAAAAAAAAAATGCTAGAGAAAAGAATAGGCCAAGACTTGAAGTTAAGAGCACAAATTTGATAAGGAATAATCTTAACACTTGAGATTCCAACCAATATATGTTAAATATTTTATTTATTGAGCTTGCACACGCATCACGTGAGCCACCTACTATCTTTTATAAGTACTGCAACGAGATGTTAATTATTATTACCATTTGTTTTGAGAGATAGAGGAGTGATTGAAATTGAGATGGAGGTAAAATTTATTAATATTGTATTAGTGTTTTAATGCTATGGAAGATATGTATCATATACAGTGTTAGTTACACATTTTTAAAAATTTTAACATTATTAGAAAATATGTAATTTTATTTATGAAGTATAAATTATGTATCAAAAAACAATCCGTAATATTCGTCACAAATGATGCAAGAAAAAAATGCAATATTTTCCTAAAAAAATAAGTAAAAAAAGTTATATATGATACACAACTACTTAATATTTATTATAAAAATACATAACATATATTACAAAAATATGTAAAAATTAGGATTGTACACGGATCAGATTGATCAAGTTTTAGAGTAAATTAGGAACCGAACAGTAGGAACTAGTATATATGTATATACTGCAAACTGATAAGGAACCGAACAGTAGGAACAATAGGAACACGGATCGGATTCTTCTATGTCTTGCTCTTCATCACAATTGGTCAATCAAGTAGTTTAACATATCTAATGCTTTCCTTCATGGAGTTCTTGAAGAAGAGGTGCATATGTTGCAGCCTCTTGGCTTCGTTCATCCTACTCAATCCACTCATGTCTGCAAACTTCACAAGGCCTTATATGGGCTCAAACAAGCACCTAGAGCCTGGTACTCCACCTTCTCTGCATTTCTTCTATCTCAGGGGTTTTGGAATAGTAAATGTGATTCATCTGTATTCATTCAGAAGTCTGATAGCACTATTACTGTGCTTTTAATCTATGTTGATGACATATTACTCACAGGAAATAATGATGCTCATATTACCTCTCTTATTGCTCATATGCATGAGGTTTTTTCTATGAAAGAATTGGGTCCTGTGTCCTATTTCTTGGGCATTTCAGTTCAAGCTATTGGTACTGGTTATACACTTTGTTAACAAAAGTATGCTCATGACATACTTGTGCGAGCTGGATTAGCTGAATGCAAGCCCTGTTCTTCACCTATGTCTGTCAAGCCTAGTCTCACTAGTTCTTTCACTGAATTGTTTGACAATCCTTCTCTTTATCGCAGTATAGTTGGGGCTTTGCAGTACTTAACTATCACCAGACCTAACATCTCCTTTACTGTTAATCAGTTGTGTCAACATATGCATGCCCCCAACTTGGGTCATTTTTCTGCTGTTAATCAGTTGTGTCAGCTTCTGTTCATATATATGTCTGTTAGAGATATTAGATATTTGTTAGAGTTAGATATTAGTTAGAAGATTGGTTAGAAGTTTGTTAGACAAGTTGTTAGATAGTTAGACAGTCATTATACAAATGTCTATATAAACAATAATGTAGCTACAATACAAGTATTGAATAAAGAATTGAGGAGTTCATCTTTTTTTCATTGTGATAAAGAGCAAGACAAAGAAGAATCTGAATACAGCAGCAGTTGAAGTCACAGCTTATGTTGCTACAGTCTAAGACATTAGTGCCACCACTATATCAGCAGCACTCATGCCCATCTCACAGCTGCAACTTCAGATCTAGCTCAGCTTCTGTTCCTATATCTGTCTGTTAGATATTAGATATTTGTTAGAGTTAGATATTAGTTAGATATTTCCAGACTAAAATCAATCAAGTTCCTGTCAATGATCTGGTTACATAACCTGCATCAGGTTAGAAGATGTCTGGATTAGTAGGCTTACAGCAGCAGCTTCAGTGGTCTAGTACATAAATCTATTAGGATGGTCTGATTCTTATTCTGTTCTGTTCTAGCTTTCTGGGTGAGCAGCTGCTGCTTTGTGTCATTAATCCTGGTTATTGCCTTGGTTCTGGCCCTGGTGAGCAGCATCAGCAATATTGGGTTTGGTTGGAGAGCTCCTGAGAAAGTTGTTACTCCTGTATAGTTGCCTACTGCTGTGTGTACAGAGGTGTCACACAGGGGAGGTTAACTGCTAGCTGCTGTTTTGTACTGCTGTTGCTGTTGTTTTATTATAGAAAGAACAGCTGTAGTTACAGAGAAGAAAGTTGGACTAGGAGGGTAGAAGATCTGTAAAGACCTGCATCTGCAATCTGCCATAGGCTGTAGAGTAGAGAAAAGTAGGATATCAGCCAACTTTTCGATGCAGGCCTCAACCTAGAACCAACCTAGATACACTTCAATACCCTAGTCTTCTTAAGAAATGATCATTCCCTTATAATGGTGAATAATGATTCTATTTGTAATATATTTTTTATTATTTTTTTAATAAACCAAACTTGGTAATGCATATTTGATGGAATGATCATTCCATTTTATTCACTCCATTGAACCAAACATAGCATAAAAGTAACAACTATGCATTTCATTAATATAATGTTGATATGGGATGAAGTAACATCATAGAAATTGTGGTATTAAAGAATTAAACTTCTCTAGATTATTTCCTTCTTATATTTAGTAAAATATAATTATATCTTTTATCACATCTACATAATACATGAAGTTCCACTCTATTTATCCTATAATATGACTTATTCTTCATAATACTATCTCACTATGAAGCACGGACACCTCTCCAGTGGCAACGTATGGGTGTCCGACACGTGTCGGATACAGACACGCGATGGACACGTGT
Source organism: Camellia japonica (assembly GCA_030407325.1). Lineage (NCBI taxonomy): Eukaryota > Viridiplantae > Streptophyta > Magnoliopsida > Ericales > Theaceae > Camellia > Camellia japonica. The sequence continues at coordinate 40,900 of JAPPVO010003149.1, forward strand.
TGAACACTCTCTTTAATGTGTCTAGAATTTTTTTTTCCCCAATCGGACACTTTGCGGACACGCTAACAGACACTTAAGGGACATTGCGAGGAGAGAGAGAGAGAGAGAGAGAGAGAGAGAGAAGTCGCTCACCTGTAAACCCTAGGCGAAGCTGTCGAAGCTTTTGAAGGTCCCTATTGAAGCAATCACAGATTCGCAAGTAGGTTTCTCTTCAATAAGGACTTTCAAAAGCTTCAACAACTTCGCCTAGGGTTTACAAGTGAGCAACTTCTTCTCCCTCTCCCCCCCTCTCTCTCTCCTCTTCTTTCTCTCATTGTCTTCATTCTTCTCCCTCTACTTCATTGTCTTCTTTTTTCTTTTCTTTTTTTTTCCTTTAGACTCTGTTTTTTAGTCTCTCTCCCTCCATTTCTTTCTCTCTCGTTTTTCTTCTCTCTTTTCTCTTTAATTATATATTTTCTGAACCCCTTTTATGAGGTCAGCTATTGGATAAGAACAAAATTTTAGCTACCCCTCTATTTTTTAATATTCATCTTTGGCCTTAACATGTATAGAGCAAATTATTTTTATTTGAAGAAAAGATAAATTTGTTGAAATTACGCAATTTTTTTATTAGCTAAAGTGCTGAAATTGATTAATAGCTATATATTTTAAAATATTTGTTCATGTTATTTTGTAATTTTTATTACTTCCCAATTTTTTTAAAAAAAAATTTATGACATAATAAATAAATAAAATTATATATTTTGAGCGTGTCCTTAGCGTGTCGTGTCCCCTATTTTTTGAAAATTTGTGTCCATGTCATGTTATGTGTCTGTGTCCGTGTCCGTGCTTCTTAGCTATCTCATAATCTCATCATATATCCAATTATTTATCCCATCTAACCCGATTATGTAACTCATCATCAATCCTATCAATAACTTCGCTTATATTTAATTTTATAAAAAATAATCTGACAACCAAACATGCCCTGTTAAGAGTTGCTCATACAAAATATTAATAGCTTAAAACCACCATTGCTTAATCTAACCCATAACATATATATGTGCCTGGTGCTGGCCCCCTCAATGTATGAATCCTAGTTCCGTCCTTGAATACTGAGTAAGGTTGAAATAAGTTGCACTAGGTTTTGAAGTTCGGATGAGTTGAGGTAAGTTGAAAGTGAGATAACGCACTAGTGTAAGCCGAAATGAACCAACATGGAGTTTCTCTAAGTTGCAGAGGAAACTATTGAGTTTACATGCTAAAATTCAGACATGTAGATCTCAAAAATGGAGTAGAAACATTGGTCGTAGATCAAGACAACTTAGTGAAAAATGCTCTGTTATTTTGGATGATTTGGTTTTAATTTAGTAAGAAGTACATTAATCATTTCTGTGATTTTAGTATGAAGTTGTAATGAGTTTTTCATCTTCTTGAAGGATTTTCTTCAATTTTCATTCTGGTTTTGTATTGTACAATGTTTTGAATAGTAGTGTATTGTTCGGGTTGTTAAAATTGTCTACATAGGTGGTAAAGTTATATAGGGTCATAGTTTCTCTCATATATTGCACTAGTATATATTATTATGCCTCTTAGGTGCTTGATAAAATGCCACTAAGAGTGGCTGAACTTGTATACTGTTTTCTTTTGAGTTTTTTTTTGAAGATGGGGAACAATCTATTGGCCTCTCCTTCAAGTGAGTTCATCATTGATGGAACATTTGAAAATATTATTACTTATCTATTATTTTCTTTTAATTGTTTATTTACAGTATAGTCGTGTTATTGTGATTTGTGATTCTTGTAAGCCTGTATCCTTGGCCTCGGATTATTTAATCGCTATATTTTTTTGATCAGCAACAAAAAGAATTTTAAGTTAATCACTATGAAATGACATTGGTTTAAAGTTTTTTAATCATCATATTTAAGCTCAAAATAAATTTTCTTTTAAATCCGTACATCACAAATACCAAAATCCAGTGCTGCCATTCATATTATATTGATATATTTTACATGATTGTTATTTCAAGTCAACAATGTCTCGTTTGGCCTAGGCATTTTGTGTGTTTGTGTGAATGTGTTCCTTTGGACTTAATTTTCTGTACAGTAGTCGGCAAATGTCTCCTTTGAATCATATTTCACCTTGTAGAGATGTCATTTCCTTGCAAGTTGAGTGTATGGTCAAATGAAACCCGAAGAACTCCATTAGTCAGTAAAGCTAACACTAAGCGGCCAGACTTCTTCCCTATTTTCTCAAATTTTCCATTGTTCAGGACATAAGGTTGTGCTTGGAGGGTTTCTTAGGGGAAGACCTGTGTTTTTCACTCTTATACTTTTTGGTGAGTTTTGCAGGGTTTCAACGTGATAGTCTTGCCACCATACATAAATACATAGGTATTCTATCTCCCATTATTTGGCATACCTTTATCATAAAGCCAAGGATGGCCTAGTAAGTTGAGCAACATCTATAGGTAGACATCAGACAAAATACTAAGGCAGATTGAAACTGATGTTGACGTCTATGGATCCATCACATATTTTATATGACATGGACAGTGATGAAAGTTGATTTGGAGACCACAATCTGGTACTCCCACGACCTTACAAACACTATTCCTGCATTTCACAAATTTGTGAAAATTGCTGGTGCACATTCACTCATCCTATAGGAAAAAAAAGGCTCCTCATAGTCATAAGTCATGACACTAATGTGGGTGTCGTCATTCCATACAATATCCTGACCCTCCTTCTTGGTTGATATCCTCTCCTACATCCTCCAACTCATGATCAATGGTCAATATGCAACGTGGACATTGAGTGACAATGTGCCCCTCACCATGGCAGTGATGACATATAATGGAGGAGGTAGATTGATGAGAACTAGAGAGAGGAGACTGATTACCCTTCATGCTGGTGACAGTCAGCTTAGGGTTGTTGCTACCCTTGGGAGCAACTGAGGCAACTGATCTAGATGTGTATAGCCACTCGATCTGCCAAAAGAGATAAAATACCACTTATTATGCCACTACACCCTACTAGTCGAAGAAACTCATTACCCCAC
>JAPPVO010003150.1:0-19022 GCA_030407325.1 Camellia japonica
CCCCTTTCGCCCGGTCCGAAGACCGGCCTCTACTAACCGTGATATCCGTTTTTGAAAACTTTATGCGTTCTTATTCCAATTATTAACCTAGAATTACTATGTTATGCGCACAGCACAAAAGTATAGACTAGATTGCCTAACTTGGAAATAAACATTGCATATCCGTTTTGTCTCGAAAAACGTGTTGGTTTTTGCTACTCGCAAGTAGGCTAAAATGCGGATTTCAATGAGTTGTTCCAACTCACGCAATCCAACCTCCACCCACAGGCATTCAAATAGTTTATAACACATAAGCATTTAGCCGCATGGCAAGCATACTGTCATGTTAACATTCACACGCATGCGAAGTGCTAAAGCATAAAAACTTACATCGTACTCCGTGCCAAAAACAATAACCCGGTTAGCAAACATGCATGACCTGGTTCATGTTAAGTGGCTAATGCATCGCATACAAGGATGTAATCTAGACAGGCTCGACTATCCTAAGCATGGCACATGAAATGCAACAACTATCACGTATTCAATTTTGGAATTGAAATACAATGCAGTTTGTATGATGTACCGAGCCCGGTGCATGTAAACAAATGCATGAATGCACGCATGCATTGCATAAGGTATGCTAAAAGAGACGTGCCCTAATCTACCATCGTAAGCAGGTAAATAAAAGGGATAGAAAGAAATGGGGGTTTGGAAGACATACACCCACTCACACACACTTATTACAATTTTGCCCTCGCTCGGAGGGACCAAAATAATAATACAAATAATTAACTACGCAAGCTAATTAATTATTACAAATTCACTAAATTAATTAGACAAATAATCAATCTAATTAAAACAGTAAATGCCTCGGGAGGAGGGCCCAAATGCTGCGCGTGTTCGGAATTGGCTCGGAATCGCACTGTCATGCAAGTGTGCCTCTGTTTTCCCTGCTATCCTCCTTAGAAAATTACCAAAGTCCCAGGAGTGCCTCTCAGGGCACTGGGGGACATCATCAGCTAGGGTACAACACCACCGGCCGAAGGATGTGGCCACCGGCACTGAGTGAAGCTATCGGCTGCCAATTCACTGCCGGTCGGCACTAAAAAGTGCCGGTCGGCACTTAACACCTGCAGAACCTGCAACTCACAGCAGCAGAGGGCAAAACTTGCATGGCAATGCAATTCAAGGCATGTATGCACCAAACACACTCCCTATCATGTTATTGACTCGAAGGGGCATGTGCCTCGATTCCCGGACCACCAATCGCGCATTTCCATGCATGATGGCCCTAAGAACCAAGAATGCAACTTTGATTTCAAATGCATGCAATGCAAACAAGCAAACAAGGGTGCTCAAACCTCTATCATACTTCATTTCAAGAGGCTTAACATGCATGCAAATGTGATGCAACCTTAAGCATGTTATCTATCATGCAAAATGAACAATGTGATGCACTTATGCAAACATGCAAACAAGCATATACGGCAAGCATGCAAACCAATGAAATGATGGACTTGGACATGAATTAGGCAACTCAAAAAGGCCTAAAATCAGTAGCCACAATGCTAAATTATGAGGGCAAAACACACATGCACACATACACATGTTAAGGTACCAACACTTAAGCATAACAACAACATTCAAGCACACTTGAAGTGAGTTAAACATGGGCAATTGACATGCATATAAAGCTCTGAAAATCATGCAAAATATGATGCCAAATCATGCAACAAAGCAAGCCAAAGCATGCAACAAATGGTCCAAGTCTTGAAACAAGCCATTAAGGCTTAAACTGAGGCCAAGTCTACCAAGCCTCACAAAGCTAAAGGGACTCAAAACAGGTCACAAACAGACCTAAACAAAGCCTAAGGGGCATCTAGATGGCATCTAAGAGGCTCAAGCACAAAGGCATACAACATGACCAAAAACATGGAGCATTTAACATTAGCTTTTAAAGCATTAAAGAGGCATGCAAGGTAATCAAACAAGCACATCATAAGGTCTGAAATGGCATGTTAGATGGTTTCAAATCATTGAAAATGTAGCAAGCAAGTCATGCTACACTCACATGCTCTCAAGGCCAACAAGCCAAATGCAAAGGAGCTATGTAATGCATGATGAGATCGACCCAAATGGCTATGGACAGAGCTAGATCATGGCAAAATAAGCATACAAGCTTCACAAATGCAAGCCTAAAACATGCTCGAAGCTAAGGCACACAACCTAGGCATATTAAGGCAATAAGGGGGATTACAAGGCAACTATGCTAAGCATGCATAAGGGGCCTAAACCAACTTGAAATCATGTTATAACATGGCAATATAAGCATGGAAAACAAGTCAAACATGCTCAACACACACTCAAGCATGAAGCTACATAAGGAAGCAAAACTTGCCCTTTTCAAGGACATCAAGGAGAGGGGGTGGCCCTCCCCTTTCTAGGACTTTAAAGCACCATCTCCACCATTGAAATCCCTCAAGATTTCAGTGGTGGAGAGGTCCAAGCACACAAGTCCCGGATCTCACCAAAATAGCACAAAAATGAGCCCTTTTCAAGGCCTAAGGGTGGTCAAACTTCCCCAAACCACAAAACACTCTTAATATACAATGAAGAGGCTAAAAAAACAGAACTTTTTTGTGTTATAGACCAGGCACAAAAACTGTTTTAAAGCAAGCAAAAATGGAGTGCAAAAATGGGGTAAATAAAGTAAGTTTCTTACCCTTGAAGCTTTTCTTCACAAAGGTTGGAGTAGTTGGTCCCTTGAGCTCCAAACCAGTCAAGAACACTCAAAATCAGTCCTTAGAACCTCAGTTGCAAGGAGAAGGTGAGACACTAGGTGCTTGTGTGCAATAGTGTGAACTAAGGCACCTAGTATACTAAATAAGCAAGAAAGGAGAGAGATAAGATAGATATATGATCTAACCTAAAACCAGAGCTTGGTCTCTCTCTAAAATGGCTGAAAACTCTCAAGAATTCCCACCCTAAGCCAAGAGGAAGAACCTTCCTCTTATAGAACTTGTAAGACTTACAAGCTAAGCAACTAAGGGCTCATCCCTCCATACACGTGTATGGAGGGGAATCAAATTGCACACAGCTGTCTGAAAATATCTCAGAAAGCAAGTGCACAGTGCCCGGCCGGCAAAAAATGTCATTTTGACAAAATTTAGTGCCGACCGGCACAAAATAATGCCGACCGGCACAATATAGTGCCGGTGGCAACTCTAGCCAGCCGGTGGCCTCTAGCCCCAGCCGGTGGTGTGTAGGGATGCCTCACAAAGCATTCCCTGCCCTTCCAAGGCAAAACACAAGTGTTTGGTGCAAAACCAAACACAAACGGTCGAGTCCGGAGGTCCTGAGGCACGGCGCGCGCAGTCGAGAACTCCGGGAACTCCAAACGAACACAAACATGGATAATCACCGAGTGTTCCAACGATGACGTCCAAGTCTTGAGGACGGTCAAAAATGGGGTGTCTACAACCGGCCACCACTGATGGCCGGCAGGCACAAGCCATGGCCGATGGACTGTGGGGATGGCCGACAGGCCACCCTCTTCTCCAGACTTGAAGCAACAAGGTCTTGGTCCACAACTAAGCACAAAACAGGCAAGTTGAGAGGCTCAAAGGCAAGGCGCTCGGCCGAGAACTTCAGGCACTCAAAACGAACACAAGCATACAAAACCATCGAGTGTTCAAACGATGACGTCCAAGTCTCGAGGACGGTCAAAAATGGGGAGCCTAAAGTTGCCCGTCTTTGACAGAACTCGGAAGTCATGAAATTACGGGAGTGAATGTCAAAGCCCAAAGACAACCCATTTTTGACAAGACCGAAGACTTGGACAAACAAGCAATCAAAATGAAGAACGGTTGCACCCGCAGGCTGCCTACATATCCCTTTGCAAGGAATCAAACCAGCGTAGTTCTAGGGCAAAATGCAAATGACATGCACGATGCAGAACATAACTTATGATCATGCAATGAGGGCTGTAATGAAACATCTAAATGCAAATGTTATGCAAAGAAAAGCTACAACAAACACATACATAAGCAAGTAAACATGAACCAAACCACATTTTAAGTAGAAAGGATGTAAGAAAAATTATGCAATCTTAACTGTGCATTACGCAGGAAAGGCAAAGAACAATGCAACCCTCGGGTGCACTTGAGGCGTGAAACAAAATCCTAATGCGTGGCACACGTGAGGAGAGAGATGGTGTGAACCTAGGGACACACCCTAATATTCCGAACCGAAGAGAATAGTGATAACAAATGAAACGCGTCCAAATATTATTTAACCAAAACAAAGAACGGTATAAGCATTGGAATCCGTCCGAATGCTTTTAACCAAAGCGTCCTAACACGACACGCGTGAGAGGGAAAAGAGTGTGGTGTAAACACTGGAGGGTGGTATAAACATCGGAGCACGTCCCAATGTTTCTAACCAAAACAAGGTGGTATAAGCATCGGAACACGTTCCAAACGCTTCTAACGGGGGGGGGGGGGGAGGGGGGTTGGTATAAACATCGAGAACACGCTCCAATGTTTCTAACCAAAGCAAGGTGGTATAAGCATCATAACACGTTCCAAATGCTTATAACCGAGAGGTGGTATAAACATCGGAGCATGTCCTAATGTTTTTAACTAGAACAGGATGTGGTGTAAACACCAGGCGTGCCTAAATGTTTCTAACCAACAAGGGTGTGGTGTAAACACCGGCCGTACCCGAGTGTTTCTAACCAACAAGGGTGTGGTGTAAAACCAAAGTACCCAAATGTTTCTAACCAACAAGGGTGTAGTGTAAACACCGGGCGTACCCGAATGTTTCTAACCAACAAGGGTGTGGTGTAAACACCGGGTGTACCCGAATATTTCTAACCAACAAGGGTGTGGTGTAAACACGGGACGTACCCGAATGTTTCTAACCAACAAGGGTGTGGTGTAAACACCGGGCGTACCCGAATGTTTCTAACCAACAAAGGTGTGGTGTAAACACTGGGCGTACCCAAATGTTTCTAACCAATGTGGAAACACCCCATTTTTGACCGTCCTCAAGACTTGGACGTCATCGTTTGAACACCCAATGATTGTGCTTGCTCGTGTTCATTTTGAGTCCCTGAAGGTCTCAGCCAAGCACCTTGCCTTGGAGCCTTTAATCTTGTCTGTTTTGTTCTTGGTTGTGGACCAAGAGCTTGTTTCTTCAATTCTGGAGGAGAGGGTGGCCTATCGGCCATCTCCATAGCCTGTCGGCCATGACTTGTGTCTTTCGGCCACCAGTGGTGGCCGGTCGGCTATGTTGATGGTCGGTCGGCCACTGATGATGGCCGACAGCCATTTTTCTTCTTTTTCAGATATTTATTTGCCAGCTGTGCCGACTGTTGTTCACTGATGCTCATCTCCATACATGTGTATGGAGGGATGAATACAAGCCTTTAGCTTGATTTTCTATATATAGGGGGGTCTCTCCCCCATTTTGAGGGGTTGGATAATTTTGAGCAAATTTTCTCCCTCTCTCTCTAGAATTCTCTCTCTCTCTCTCTCCTCTTGTTTTGTGATTAATAGTTGATTTTCTCTACACTTTTGCACAAAGACCCTTAACCAAACATCCTCATCTTGGAGCTGAGGTTCTTTGAGGCTTAGTTTGAGCTCCTAAGGGTGGTTTTAGCTCAGAATTGTGATTGTTTTGTGCTGTGCTTTCAAGAGGTATAGGACTTGCCTTGTAGTCTTTATTTTGATTACTTGTTTGGCCATCTTTTTATACTGTTTTTGGCCTAGTTTTCAACTATAAAAAGCTCTAATTTTTGAAGCTTAATTTGGTAGTTTGAAGTCATTTTGTGCTAAGGGGTTGTCCACCCTTCTTGTTGCTTAATTGTGAAACTTTTTGCACTATCTTTTAACATATTAAAATCAAAATTTTTAGGCCTGTAAACCACTAAAATTCAGAGTTATTTTAGTGGTGGAAAACATGTTTTGAAGTCCAAAAATGGAGGGGTTGGCCTCCCCTCCTTGTGTCTCACTTGCATGTCTAGTTAGCATCCTATGGTAGCATGTTTTTGTGGTTTAACTTAACTTAATTCAAGCATGTTTTAGCTACTTTTTTGACTGGTTTTAGCTCTGTTTTGGGCTGTCTTGGTCATATGAGCCTTGTTTTGCATAGTTGTAGTGCAAATAGCTTCACTAGCTTGGCATTCTAGCCCTTCAAACTTGATTTTCTTGATATGGTTGCATGTTGAAGTGTCTTTTTACATATAATTTCAGTGTTTATAGCTCTGTCACATGCTCATTTGCTTCACTCTTTCATTGCTTTTTTAGAGTTGCTCTTGAGTCTTGTTTGCAAGCTAACATGTGAGCATGTTTTTCTAGCCTTTTGTGCCTTAATCTCAACAAGTTTTAGCCACTGTTTTGGAATATTTTAACTCTGCTTTGAGCTGGTTTGGTTAGTTGAGGCTTGTTTTGCATGGCTATAGTGTAATGGTCTTCACTAGCTTAATGAGTTAGGCTCTTAAACACGACTTGCATGTGTTGCTTGCATGATTTAGTGTCATTTTGCATGCCATGTCAGCATTGAAATATCTATAACCTCCCTCTATTCTTCACTCTTTACTTTGTTTTGAAAGTGGCTTTGAGCCTCTTGTTGGCTTGAGTGTGGAATTGAGACCCTCATGCCTAATGGTTTAATTCCTTCGGGAGTTCATTACCAATAGCATGAGACCTCATTCATGCTCAAGGTACTTGTGGCTTAAGCCCTCTTTCCATTAGAAGACTCTCATCTTTTGGACTTAACCGGTTAAAGAATAGATCGGTAATTAAAATGAGTAAATAAAACATGACAAGTAAAACTTGAGCAAGTTAAGCATGTTGTGTTGCATTGCCTATGTTTGGATCAAACTTTAATCCAAACACAAGCAAAATGGGACGTTTCATACTAAAAGTGATGAAACGTGTCATTTTTCTTGGTCACCGTCACCCTTGATCATGCATGATAGGGTGGTGGTTGTTTTGGTCTTGTTTGTGCATTCATTGACCTTGTACAAGCTTGGTTCTCTAGCCATCATGCATGGAAAATGCTTAGTTGGTGGCTTGAGATCCAAGAGCTACACTCCTTTGAGCTTGAGAGATGATAAGGATGATAGCAGTACATATATTTCTTCAAAATGCATTGCTTTGCCTCTGTTTGCTCTCTGTTGCAGCAAAAGAAGAAGTCCAGAAAAGGGGGTGGCCGACTGGCCACTTGAAGTAGCCAAACGGTCACTTGAGCTAGCCGACCGGCCAGTTGTTGTGGCCGAAAGCCACCTTTTGTAGCCGACCGGCCACCAGTGAATTTTGCACAAATGTGTTCCTGTGTTGGAGCAGAGGCAATCTGGAAGTTGGTACAATTTTCGGTGATCAAATGAGTGCAAACAGAGGCATCCGATGGCAAGGCAAGGGCATTTTCGGGTGGAGCAACCGAGCATGCATGCATCCCTCGCCCTCGAGGCCATTTAATTGCTTTAGTTAGTTAGCGTAGCTAATTATTCAATTCAAGTGTTGTAATTAATAAGTTCAATTGTTGTAATATTTAATTAGCTTAGAATAGTTAATTAGTTTTGTGTTGTAATAATTAGCTTAGCTTAGATTAGCTTAGCTTATTCATTCGGACCCTCCTTCGTGAGGGCACAATGTTGTAATAAGTGTGCGTGCGTGTGTGCATGTCTTCCAACCCCACGTCTTTCTCTATTTTATTTATCCGCTTTTGATGGTTAAACTAGGGATCATGTTTCGATTAGCATACCTTATGCTTACATGTTTGTATCATTCATTTGTCTTGCATGCACTGAGGCTCGGCGCATCATTCAACCTGCATTGTCAATTCAATACTTATTTGAATACGTGTTTCAAAGCATGTTATCAAATTGTATTATATGCTATATTAGTAGCCGAGCCTATTAATTGCATTATTGCATGTGTTGCATTAGGCATCTTGTATAGTTAGGATCATGCATTCTTTCTAACTAGTTTTTGTTTTTTCTTGGAGAACTCGGTGAGTTTTATGCTTTAGCATATTGCATGAGTGTAATTGCCATAAATGCCATGTTTAGCATGCTTGCCATGAGGCTATTTGCTTAAATGATTAACTGCATGAATGCTTGTGGATGAAGGCTTTGTTGCTTGAATTGGAACAGTTCAACGAAATGTGAGTTTTAAGCCCACTTGAGGTGGCAAATCATGTTTTAAGCCCATCATGTTTGATGGCAAATCCACGTTTTAGCCCACTTGAGGGTGGCACCTTCAAACCATTTTCGAAAACAAACATGAGTTGTTTTGTTCCAAATTCTTGCGATTTTAGTCTATACTTGCTTGTGTGTGTCACGTAGTAAAGTCAACTAATAACTGGAATAAGAACACATGTGTTTATAAAACAACATATCATGCTTAGTAGAGGCCGATCTTTGATCGGGCGAGCCGGGGTGCTCATTTTAGGACCTTCCCCTCTCGTACCCAAGTTCCCGAGCCGAGGCAACTTTGGTGATGACGGACACGTGGTGTAGACACCCCATTTTTGACCGTCCTCAAGACCTGGATGTCACCATTTGAACACCCGGTGATCATCCATGTTTGTGTTCGTTTGGAGTTCCCGGAGTTCTCGGCTACGCGCCTTGCCTCAGGATCTCCGAACTCGACTGTTTGTGTCTGGTTTTACACCAAACACTTGTGTTTTGCCTTGGAAAGGCAGAGGATGCCTTGTGAGACATCCCCTTGCACCACCGGCAGTGGCTAGAGGCCACCGGCTGGTTTTGTGTTGCCACCGGCAATGTATATTGCCGGTCGGCACTATTTGTTGCCGGTCGACACTCTTTTTTGGCAAAATGACATTTTTGCCCAGCCGACTACTGTTCAGTTGCTTTTTCAGATATTTTAAGGCAGCTGTCTTGCATCTTCTTTCCCTCCATACACGTGTATGGAGGGATGAGCTTCTTGGTGGCTTAACTTGTAAGTTTGATAGCCTATAAGAGAACCCTTCCTCCTCTTGGCTCAAGGGTTGGAGAGTTAGACATTTTAGAGAGAAAAAACCTCAGAGAAGCTCTGGTTTTAGGGTTTGAGTTCTATATCTATCCTATCTCTCTTTTGCTCTCTTGTTTGTACACTAGGTGCTTTAGTCCACACTATTGCACACAAACACCTAGTCTTTCACTTTTTCTTGGTTTCTTCAAGGACCAGAGCTTGTTCTTGAGGTCTTTGGTTGGATTTGAGCTCAAAGAAGCAACAATATCAACATTTGTGAAGAAGTTCTTCAAGGGTAAGAAACTAGTCACTTTATTCCCCATTTTTGCATCCTATTTCTACCTATCTTAGAGCTATTTTTGTGCTTGGTGTATAACATAAAATAGTTCTGTTTTTAGGCCCTCTTGATAGTTTATTAAGAGTGTTTTGTGCTTTGGGGAAGTTTGGCCCCTCTTAGGCCTTGAAAGGCCTCTTTTTTTGTGCTATTTTGTTGAGCTCCGGGATTTTGGTGTTTGGGTCTCTTCACCACTGAAATCTTGAGGGATTTCAGTGGTGTAGATGATGCCTTGAAGTCCCAAGAAGGAGAGGGCCACCCCCTCTCCTTGTTGTCCTTGAAAAGGACAAGTCTTGGCCTCTTGAGGAAGCCTTTGTTTGAATGTGTGTTGAGCATGCCTAGGCTGCATTTTATGTTTATTATGCCATGATATAACATTGCTAAGAGTTGGTTTTGGTCCCTTATGCATGCTTAGCATAGTTGCCATGTAATGCCTTGTGATCCCTTAACATGTCTTAGGTTGTGTGCCTTTGTTTCTAGCATGTTTTAGGCTTACATTTGTGAAGCTTGTATGCTTATTTGCCATGAATGAGGTCTGTCCATAGTTATTTTGGTCGACCCTAGCTTGCATTGTATAGCCCCTTTGCATGTTTGGCTTGTTGGCCTTAAGTGCATAAATGTGTAGCATGCCTTGTTTGCATTATTTTCAATGGTTTGGAACCATTTAGCATGCAATTTCAGTCCCTTAGACATGCTTGTTTGATTGCCTTGCATGCCTCTTTGAAGCTTTGAATGCATATGTTGTATGCCTCATGCCTTGACCTTTGTGTATGCCTTGCTCTAGAGCCACTTAGATGCCATCTATGAGGTCCCATTTGTATGGTCTAAGGCTGCCTTAGACCTGTTTTAAGCCTTCTTGGCCTTGTGAGGTTTGGTTGGCTTAGCCATGGTTTAGGTCTCCTTTGGCTTGCCTTGGATGCTTGGGCCATTTGTTGCATGCTAATGTTGTCTCATTTGGGTTGGTTTAGCACCATATTCTAACATGATTTTCAGAGCTTTCTATGTATGCTAATTGTCCATGTTTAGCTTCCTTTAAGTGTGCTTAAAGCTTGCTCACTTGATGCTTAAGTTGGTACCTCAACATGTGCATGTGTGCATGCGTGATTAGCCTTCATTTTTGGGCACTTTGGCCACTGATTTTAGGCCTATTTAGAGTTGCCTAAGTCATGTTTAAGACTATCATTTGCTTGCTTGCAAGCTTACCTCATGTTTGCTTGTATGCTTTGCATAAGTACATTGCATTGTTCATATTGCATGATAGTTGACATGACTAGGTTGCATTGCATCAACATGCATTCCTTGTCCCTTGATTTGGTGATAGGGATTGGGATTTTGGTTTGTTTGGTTTGCATGCATTTGAGATTGAAAGTGCACATTTGATCCTTTGGGCCATCATGCATGGGAATGCGTGATTGGTGGCCCGAGAATCGAGGCACATGCCCCTTTGAGTCACAAACATGATAAGGAGTGTGTTTGGTGCATAAATGGCTTGAATTGTATTGCCATGCAAGATTTTGCCCTCTGCTACTGTGAGTTGCAGGTTCTGCAGACATTCAGTGCCGATCGGCAACATTTAGTGCCGGCCGGCATTAAATTATCAGCCGATGAGTTCATTTTGTGCCAGTGACCACATACTTCAGCCGGTGGTGTTTCCCCTCAGCCGGTGGTATCCCCCAGTGCCTTGAGAAGTAGTTCTAAGACTTTGGCAGTTTTCAGAAAGGCAGAGCAGGGAAAACAGAGGCAGTCTAGGCATGGCAGTGCAATTCCGAGCAAGACCCGAGCACGTGCTGCATTTGGCTCTCCTCCCGAGGCGGTTTACTGTTTTTCTTAGTTTAGTTAGTTTGTCAACTAATTGGGCTATTTGTAATATTTAATTAGCTTGCGTAGTTAATTATTTGTATTATTCTTTCGGTCCCTCCGAGCGAGGGCATATCTGTAATAAGTGTGGGTGAGTGGTGTGTATGTCTTCCAACCCTCACTTCTTTCTCCCTTTTACTTACCTGCTTTTAATGGTTAGTATTAGGGCACGTTTATTTTAGCATACCTTATGCAATGCATGCGTGCATCCATGCATTTGTTAACATGCACCGGGCTCGGTACATCATTCAAACTGCATTGTATTTTTAATTCCAAATTGAATACGTGATAATTGTAGCATTTCACATGCCATTTTAGGGTTAGCCGAGCCTACTCTAAACTGCATCTTTGCATGTGTTGCATTAGCCACTTAACATGAACTAGGACATGCATGATTGCTAACCAGTTATTGTTTTGGCACGGAGTACGATGTAAGTATCTATGCTTTAGCATCTCGCATGCGTGTGAATGTTAACATGACAGCATGTTTACCATGCGGCTAGTTGCTTATGTGATAAACTGTTTGAATGCCTGTGGGTGGAGGTTGGATTGCTTGAGTTGGAAAAACTCGTTGAAATCCGTGTTTTAGCCTACTTGCGGGTAGCAAATTCCAAAGCGCTTTTCAAAACAAACGGATATGCAATGCTTATTTCCAAATTAGGCAATCTAGTCTATACTTGTTTGCTGCGCGCATAACATAGTAATTCTAGGCTAATAATCGGAATAAGAACACATAACGTTTTCAAAATCGGATATCACGGTTAGTAGAGGCCGGTCTTCGGACCGGGCGAAAGGGGGTGCTCATAGCTGACCTTCCCCGATCGTACCCAAGCTCCCGAACCAAGACATTTGGTGATGACGGACACGTGGCCTTCGGCACCGAGTCAGGGTTTCCTAAATTCCCCATTTTAAAAATATTTAGGTGGCGACTCTGTATCTGGCAAAGCAGTCCATGTTTGGCACTTCTTTTCAAAATCTGTTTTTCTCAAAACGATTTGCCAGAGTTGGACTCTTTGGTTCAGATTAAGAACCGCAACAAAAATCGAGTCCGAACTGTAGCGAGGTCCCCCGCGGGCTTGTTACACGTGGCCTTTGGCACGAGTCAGGGTTTCCTAAATTTCCCCAAAAACAAAATATGTAGGTGGCGATTCTGTAATCTAGCGAAGCAATCCAGTTTTGGCATTATTTGATTCAAAATCTAATTTTCCAAAATGATTTGCCGGATTGGACTCTTTGGTGTTTATCAGTTTCACATTGCACTTTATGAGACTAGATTCAGAACCGTGACAGGAGTTCGAACTGTAGGACCAATTTGAGCTCTTTGAAAGGGGGCGCGAAGAAAGTCGAGTCTACACAATGCAAGGTATTCAAGGGGCATGACTGATCTTACTCGGAGTTGCTCTGAATGAACTGTACATACAATATCGTGCCTGCACAAGAAAGAAACTTAACAGGTACAATACAATGAGAATGCATATTCTATGCAAGACGAATAACCGTGACACAATGCTAGACGCATGTTTCATGCACGACATGCAAGGAACAAAACAAAAGCATGTTCTATTCAGCGCAAGCGAGAGCATGTTCTATGCAATAGACAGAGTAATGCATATGCATGGTCGATACAACAGGTACGAACATTTTCTATGCGAATGTAAGGGCATGTACAAGGCGATACAACGCAATATGCATATCCCATGCAAACATAAGAGCAGTGCATCTTCAATGCAACATAACAACTATATATATTCGATGCGAAATAACAACAACGCATATTCAATGCAACATGCATATTTGATGCAAACATGGGAGCAATGCATCTTCAATGCAACATAACAACCATACATATTCGATGCGAAATAACAACAACGCATATTTAATGCAACATGCATATTTGATGCGAACATGAGAGCAATGCATCTTCAATGCAACATGACAACCATACACATTCAATGCGAAATAACAACACATATTTAATGCAACATTCATATTTGATGCAAACATGGGAGCAATGCATCTTCAATGCAACATAACAACCATGCATCTTCAATGCAACATTAGTGAATGGACGTTCCATGCGAGAGTAAAGTACAAAATGTGTCATGCACGCCTTACATATATGACAAAAATGCTCTAATGCAACATGTTCAAAAAGCAACTCTCTGATCTCGCGATATACAGAAGGATACGAAAAGGATACTCTTTGTCCAATAAGAGGCAAACATGGATCACCAAGAACACAATTCAAGTTTCCATGAAGAGAACCCAAGCTCAACAATAACTTTTCTTTGCACTTCTCAGGAAACAGGGACCACATCAATGGGAAAACACCAAAATAGGAACATTGGGGACTAAAAGATCACAAAGGAGGGGCGTCGGCCACCCATTGGCCACTCCTAGGCATCATTGGCCACAAGAGGAAGCTATCGGCCACCAATGGTGGCCGGTCGGCCACAAATGATGGCTGTCGGCCACTGATGGCAGATTCGGGGCAAAAAGGGGAATTCACCTTGGGTCTTTATATTTACACCCTCGCACCTCATTTCCACACAACCCTAAGCCCGAAAATCATCCTCGTCCCTCTCTAGACCTTCATCCTCCTTAGATCCGAGCGATACACGCATTTTCCAATGCTCCATAAACACTTCCTTCGCTAAACCCTCGTAGTTTACCCTGTTTTAAACCGGTCGAAAGTTGATTTCGGGGTTTCCTTCTTGGATTTCACCACTCGGGGATTGTTTTTCCCAAGTTTCTCTTGGATTCGGTGCCCTTTCTCATACTCCATCATTTTCTTCCATTTTCTCATTCTGAGAGTTGACTTTTGTTGACTTTTGACATTCCCCGCCCATTTTCCACATTTTGGACCACTTTCTCATCTTTCCCCGAGATGGCGGACAACATTCCACACGACGGAGCTTCTCCGGAGATGGAGGTGGATCCGGAGTTTGAGCCACTGCTACTTAGCGATCGACCTTTTGATCCGGTGACGTATCATCCTGAGATACACGTGCTACTGCTCGATAGCATTTGACAGTTCAGGGGATTTGCATGAGATGCGCCAAAGGATCTCTTACTGCGCAAGCCAGAGTCACATTTATCTGATGGCGCCTCTGAGGTATACACTTCTTCTTCATTTTCCGTAATGTACGCTGCATTTCTTGCATAGCTCACACTGTCTTTCATCTGTTCCACGCAAACAAATGTATGCACTGTATTTCATCAGCTTGTCCCAAACATACTTTTGCACTGTATTACTTACGTTACATTTTATCTGTTTGTCTTGATCACAGGGGGATTCACCCGCTATCCAAGGATACGGGACCACCTCCATGAGGGAGTAGTACATAGAGCTCCTTGACGACGTCCACCATATCATCGACGAGGCTGGCTTCGGCTCATTCTCATAGGGTTCTCACGCCTCATAGCGAGCCGGCCTTTATTGGGTGCTTTGGTAGAGAGGTGATGGGATACTGTAACAACGCCCGCGAGGGACCTCGCTACAGTTCGGACTCGATTTTGTTGCGGTTCTAAATCTCGAACCAAAGAGTCCAAATCCGGCAAATCGTTTTGAGAAAAACTGATTTTTGAAAGAAGTGCCAAACATGGACTGCTTTGCCAGATAACAGAGTCGCCACCTAAATATTTTTTAAAATGGGAAATTTAGGAAACCCTGACTTGTTGCCAAAGGCCACGTGTCCGTCATCACCAAAGTTGGCTCGGGAACTTGGGTACGATTGGGGAAGGTCACTTCGTGAGCACCCCCGCTCGCCCGGTCAAAGACCGGCCTCTACTAACCATGATATCTGTTTTTGAAAACTTTGTGAGTTCTTATTCCGATTATTAGCCTAGGATTACTATGTGATGCTCGCAGCAAACAAGTATAGACTGGGCCGTCTGAATTGGAACAAAACATTTCATGTTTGTTTGTTTGAAAATTGTGTGATGGTGCTACCCGCAGGTAGGCTAAAATGCGGATTTGCCACCCTCGGGTGGGCTTAGAAAACATGATGTTGCCACTATCTAGTGGGCTTAAAACAAACAGTCAATGCACTGTCCCAATTCAAATAACTCAACCTTCACCCACAGGCATTCAAGGCAGATATATCACATAAGCACATAGCCTCATAGTAAGCATGCTATCATGGCAACACTCACACACATGCAAGGATGCTAAAGCATAAAACTCACCTAGTACTCCAAGCCAAAACAGGAACCGATTAGAAATCATGCATGGATCCTAAGTATACAGAATGCCTAATGCAACACATGCAAAATGCAACTATAGCAGGCTCGACTGTCCTAAACATGGGATATGAAATGCTACAACTATCACGTATTCAATTTGGAATTGAAATACAAATGCAGTTTGTATGATGCGCCGAGCCCGGTGCATGCAAAACAGATGAATGATGCAAACATGCTTTCATACTGTATGCTAATTGAAATATGCCCTATATCTAACCATCGTAAGCGGGTAAATAAAAGGGAAGAAAGACGTGGGGTTGGAAGACATACATCACACACACGCACACTTATTACAGTTATGCCCTCGCGCAGAGGGTCCGAATAAATAATAATACAGTCCGAAATAAAAGAATAATACAGTCCAAATAATACAGATTTCTAATTAATTAACAAATTAACTAAGAAAGACTGTAAACTGGCATGCAAGCCAGGGGCTGCCTCGCTTCCGCTGAATGATGTATGCCGGGCTGCTCTGGCGCGGAAATCCACTGGGATGCCCCAATTAGCCTCTGTTTGCACTTTTCTCGAAATGCGTGCCAAACTCTGAAAAGTTGTTGATCCTTGATTTTGCTGCAACAGAGAGCAGGAAAAGGGCATAGCAATGTATTTCACAAATATATGCATGCCTCGATCCTCGTGCCACCAATCACGCATACCGATGCATGATGGCCGAGGAATCGGATTGCACAACTCAATATAGAATGAATGCACATGAATGCTACAGCAAAAACCTAACTCCATCATGAGTGATCCGGAGTGTCGGTGACTTGGGAATTGAGACCCGTTCCGTCACTCGGAGTACGAAACGTGCCTCGTTTCCCGTACCCGGGCTAACTCTTATCCCGAATACGATGCAATATGCATGATATGCATGGAATGCAGCTAATATACAGTCTAGCATGCTCAATGCTATGAAAATGAGATGTCTCGAAATGCGTGCACACGGGCACGCAAATCGAGAAAATACATGAATGCAATCTAAGATACAACCTGGTATGCACTATGCTGTAAAAATGAGATGAAAATGAGATGCCTCGAAAAGCGTGCACGCGGGCACGCAAACCGAGGCGATGATGTGAAATGCAAATCGAATAAAATAGAGGGCCTCGAAATACATGCCCACGGGCACGCAAACCGAGGCAGAGGCATACGCAATGCCAAGCGGATAAAACAGAGTGCCTTGAAATGTGTGCACACGGGCACGCAAACCGAGGCGGAGGCATACGCAATGCCAAACGGATAAAACAGAATGTCTCGAAATGCGTGCACACGGGCACGCAAACCGAGGCAGAGACATACGCAATGCCAAGCGGATAAAACAGAGTGCCTCGAAATGCGTGCACACGGGCACGCGAACCGAGGCGGAGATGTGAAGTGCAAATCGGATAAAACCGAAGTGCCTCAAAATGCGTGCACACGGGCACGCAAACCGAGGCGATGGTATGAAAATGCAAATCGGATAAAACCGAAGTGCCTCAAAATGCGTGCACACGGGCACGCAAACCGAGGCGATGGCATACAAAGCATGAAAATGCAAATTGGGCTTACGCCAACATGAGAGGGTCTCAACCACACTCACATAGGCTGCCGTGAGATGAAAATGAAGTGCCTCGAAATGCGCGCACACGGGCACGCAAACCGAGGTAATGACATACGCAATGCAAATGACATACGGAATGCAAATTGGGCCTACACTAACATGAGTGGACCTCAGCCACACTCACATCAGATGCCGTCAGATAAAACGAGGCTGCCTCGAAATGCGCGCACACGGGCACGCAAACCGAGGCGAGGCTCTAAAGCACCAAAATGACATGCGAATGAGATGTAGCAAATGGCATAAGGAAGATGCAAAATTCAGCAACTAAGATAATGCAAAAACAGCCCCCAAATTATGATAAAATTGCAACCGATGCCCAAAATGCGATGAAATGCACCCGAAATGGCCTACAGCCCTATTAAACATACAGAATATGGACATGGAATGCAAAACAGTGGCAAGGCAGCCCCTAAACTAGCATTTTATTAGCACAAAGCAAGGTCAAATAATGCTCACAAGTATGGAAACAAAAGCTTGCAAAAATACGGTAAAAGAGGGGAATTACAAAGCAAGTGATATGTACAATGCTCAAACCCAAAAAATCAGTTCTACAACATGGAAGATGGAACAAAAATATGCACAAATGCAAGAGATGGCAGCCTCTAAAACAGTGTGTAGATATACTAAACATAGCATGCAAAATTGGGCCAAAAGAGGGGTATAAAGAGAGATACCACAAGCAATGACCAAACAACTTAAGACCCTTAATAAAACTTGAAGAATAGACCAAAATAAGACACTTCACAAGCCTGACGAAGGCCAGAAACAGAAGCTAGAATGGCCTAAACAAACATGCGATTTTACGGTAAATTTGAAGAATTTCAAAGCAAGTACTAAAACCAATTACCAAATGGCTTAAGACCCTTCACAAATCATGATGTATGGACCAAAATAAGACTCATTCAAGGCCTGATGAAGGCCAAAAACAGAATCCAAAATAGCCTAACAAAGCATGCAAGATAGGCGTAGAACATGGATTCAAAGCAAGTGTATGATAGAGGAGGAAAACATGGTTGAGCCCTTCTTCAATGTTGAAGAGGGGCTCAAAATGAGCACAATATCAGTAGGTTTCATATTCCAACTCAGATCACAAATAGGCTAATTAACTCATGCAATTTTACGGTAAAATTGAAGAATTTCAAAGGAAGTGCATGCTAGAGCCACCAAACATGATGGAGCCCTTCTTCAATGTTGAAGAGGGGCTCAATATAAGCCCACTAACAGTTTACATCAGTCCCTAAATCAGATCACTCATAAGCCAAATATTCAATGCAAAATAAAGGCATACAAGATGCTATTGAAGCAAGTGCACCATAGAGGGCTCAAACAGGGTTGAGCCCTTAAACAAAGATGAAAATGAGCTCAAAAGAGGACTACTTTCAGTAGGGGTCGGAGCTCAACACAATAAGCAAATAGGCTTAAGATTTGAAGCAAAAATGAGCTCAAAAGAGGGTGAAGTGTACTTACCCTTGAAGATCAAGACTTTGGTTGCTCTTTGCTTGATGAAAGTTGCTTCTAAGCTTCTCAAGAACCCCTCCTTGCTGCTGGAATGGAGTTGGTGATGGTGATGCTAGGTGTTGATGAACAAATAATGCAAGACTTGAAGAAATTTGGAGCTTTTTTGCTATGGAAATGGAGGAATTGGAAGAGGAGCTCTTCAAAGGATTTCTCTCTAACCTCTAAACCAGCTAGGAGCTGCTGGTTTTAAGGCCAAAAAGATGGAAAATATCTTGCCTCAAAATATCTAGATATTTTGAGGGCAAAATATCTAGATATTTTGAGGGCAAAAGAAAAGATTTTGTTCAGCCACGAAGTGGGCATCTGAGACCGCAGTGTTCTTCGGAATGATGAAAAAGAGGTACCTGCCAAAATTGAACAAAAACCGATGCAAAACGAAAGCTCGGGGACCAAAACCGCGCGGGGTCCCGAAATGGGCTGCGGGCACCGGAAGTGGTGTTCGGCTGCGAAGTGGGTCTCAGAGACCCCAGTGTCCTTGGAAGGACCAAACAGAGGTGTCTGCCAAAAATGA